>KN888853.1:0-11775 GCA_000934455.1 Apostichopus parvimensis | reverse complement strand
ATGATCACACAGTCACAGTCCCGATGCAAGGGGACTGGGGCTGAGAGCGGATCAGTCGTTTGGTAGTTTGGTTTTCGTGCCCAGGTTCTTTCCTGGGCGACTTTTCCTTAAAAAGTACCTACACTTAAATATTCCTAAAACTGTTATTATGGAACGTCTCCACCAGCCTTCGATATTTAGCCTTCATCAATCGCGTAAATGACAAGCACACTTCCTCCTCCGGCACTGTTGAGAAGTAATTTTTGTGAGCTAATGAAGCTTATGCTATCTTTCTCGGCCTTTTGGCTAAGATCATGTGTAGTATCTGTTCCCTTTCGAGGGGAAGGGTGATGCACACCCGACGATGATCACACAGTCACAGTCCCGATGCAAGGGGACTGGGGCTGAGAGCGGATCAGTCGTTTGGTAGTTTAGTTATCGTGCCCAGGCTCTTTCCTGGGTGACTTTTTCTTAAAAAGTATCTTTCTGTCCATCAGTTTTTTTGCCACACGGGGTGTTCCCAAGATCAGAAAAATCTCTTTGGACGCCCCCGGCATCCGCAAGATTCCGTAATGATTGGACCCCCGCGGGCGCAAAAACGGGGGATGGGTGGTGGAGTTCCATGATTTCATGGGGGTGTGGTTGGAACTTTTCAACATTTGTTCCACAATTTATTTTTATACTGGTTTTTGCGCCTGTTTTGCCCGAATATCTATCCACACTTAAGCTGTTTGTCCGAATTTGTATACATATTTTACCTGGTTGCCCGAATTCTTGGTTTTCCACACAATTGGGGTGGGCAGTCTGCCCCCTGCCCCCGCCTCGTACGAGTAAAATGCATCGGAACTACATAACCGTTCGGTTCTCGTTTTCTTATTTACAGATCGATGCTCAGTAAAAATGAAGATTTCCTTGCTCTTCGTATTTCTACTGAGTGTAGTGTGTGTTCCGGTTTTATGCGGACCTAGACCGATGAGCGACGACGTGTACGATGCAATCGATATTTTACGAGGCATTCCGTTGCATAAAGTAAAAGATAGATCATCAGTCCAGAGCAATGCTTAACTTCGCGTATGGCGCTATAACTACAAATTTGATTCAGACGGAAAAACATTGATGGTTGACGGAAAAACAATTGTACAGAAACGGAATATGACAAAGACAATAACTAAAGCTGTGAGAGAGAAGAAGGGAGCAGGAGCCCGGAAGGTGAAAAACAGACTGAACGATGAATTACGAGGAATAAGCGAAGCAATGATACAATAGTACTATGCCACTTCCAGGGTTTACAGGAAAATGAACATACGTTTTACAAACAAGGCCCCACTTCGCCCGATTAAAGCAAAAGCCGTTTAGGTACGGCACCTTGATGGATCTAAAGGCAATGCAATGTCAAAATGACCTTGAAGTACAATACCCAAGGCTCAAAACATGTGGAACATCAAAACAGACAAAAACACCCTCCTGAAATTGTGTGTACAAACAGGGTGGTACTATATCTCTTGCAGAAAAAATAATCACACTGTTTCCAACATATATATATATATACATTTTTAGTTATTGGCTGTCAAAGACGACCTCTTTTGTACATCGGAGCAACTTAACAACATCATTTATTAATTTTGAGAACAGCTAGAAACCTGACATTTGTTAACGTGTAAGAACTTTAAACTTATAGTTTAAATATAAAACCTTGACAGCTCTAACATGGTTACTTTGGTAAACACATTCGCATCAAACCCCTTCCTCATGCTGAATTGCAGCATGAAATAGTAACTTTAGAGCTGCACAACTTGCAAACATATTATAGGAAAGCATTATAATCATTATTTCGTATTGCTTGTACATGACATAATAACCTCTGAAAGAATCAAAGTACCCTGAAGCAATTGTTTATGAGTTATTCATCACTAGAAATAGCACATATTTGAGTGAAAAATACCAAAATGAAATATTTTGACCATTTTAAGTTGACCTAACTCCACAAGACAATGTTTTTGTAGCCTACTTTTTTATATTCTTATTTTTAGGGATAGACTCTACAAACATCAGTAATAGAAAGGTAGTAGGATGTTTATTTGCTGAGAAATGAGACCTTAAAAGTGAAGAAAATGCAATGGTGGCGACAAATTGCGCAATTTCAAAGTGTGATGAATCAGCTACTTTTGAAGCAACGCGACTGAAATTTTCAGAATATTCTTATTGCATGGTGTTTCAATCATATAATAAATTGGGGAAATTGTCAAAGATGTTGAACTACAACATACTCCAAAATTGGCTGATTTGATATTGAACTACGGAATAGTCAATGATTATCTACAGGAAGGGTTCAATAGAGAAGGATCATTGTAATTGGTTTACTTTATTTATAATAGAAGAATGATCGTCACTGTGCATCACGGGAAGGACAATACACTGGCAGTATAAAACAAAACCTGTTGTTTGAACTATTCTGGACCAAACCTTTAGCATGCATCGACTCTGGATGTGTGACCTGATTAATTCGCTGTGGCTTTGAGTACAATGTGTATGTATCGTGCCGTGTTGGACAAATGTAATAGTAATAACCGACTTTGTGATCTGTGCCATAGTAATTGGCAACTTGTAATCCATGTCCCCCTCACAATATTGCTTGGTTGTTTAAAGTGACTCCATATTTACCCGTAGGGAAACCAATAAAAAATGAACGATGACAAGTGAATTTTCCGGGATATATGGTAAAGTTGTAATTGACTACTGTACGCATCAGACTAATAATATTTACAAAAACAGGCCAAAATAATTGAAATTTATTATAAATTTAAAAAATTTCATCTGCAGTGAGGATTGACTATATCACAGTGTTCTACAGATGTATCAATGAACACACACACACTGGACAGATATTTCTTGATTCTTGTGATTGTAGTGATGATCATTTGAGTGAGCTGTACAATACATATGAAAGAAACATTGAATGGAATAAAATGTATATAAATTAGAAAGGTATGTTATTCAACAATTAACAAAAGTTGCACCTCTCTGTCAGACTGTTTATTCTCTCCATACATCTTAACACAAACAGTGAATTGAACAGTGCACAGTTATAGAATCATGATCAGACTGGAAGAATGTTGTTTTACGACGCTAAGTAACCATATAAGTTGAAGAAGCATGATGGCTTATCAAGTAAATCTAAAAAAAATTCAGTTTAGCACAAATTTTGAACTTTTTTGGGGGTCTGTTTGTCTAGAAATAACATGCAAGTATGATCATTTCTGCAAACATTACAAAAAGTAAAACATAATTTCCCCATTGCAATGCACAACAACATTATTTGCATGTAATAAGAAATTCTCCATAAAAAGGGAATTTCCATATCATTACACTATACAGTAGGTTGCAGTGTATCCAAATTCAGTAACCTTGCATACAGTGAAACTATCCATTTCTGCAACTGAATTTGTCAATAAATACAGATGCACTCCTATGTACTGTACAATGCACATACTGTAAAGACATACTGTAGAAGGTGTTGATTGAGGGACATCAAGAGTGCAGATATTAAAAAGACGGGGTATCTCCTGTTATATCTTGATTGAGTGCTGATCTCGTAATCTAGAAAAAGTAGTACAGGACCAATGGCAAATTAATTTTTGATGTTTTGCAAATTTCATTACAGGCTATTTAATGGGTACATTGTTCGTTATTACAGAAAATAATCCCCTCAAAAGCGGCTGGACTTGGAGAAAAAAAATGTCGGTCTCGACTTCTAAAACTGCAGTGGAATTGCAAGCAAGATTGATGGAGGAATTCCCCATAACTAAAAGATGCAGGAGGTTATGAATATCTCCGAAGTACTGCACAAACAAAGCTGCTAGAGAGTATTTATCTTCCTGCTGGAGGAAGTTACTCTGCAGCAAACCTGACATTTGTGATGAAACAAGCTCGAATTTATTTGAGACCAATACATGCTGAATTGGATCTTTGAAACATGACGGTGAGAAAAAGGGACCATATTTTCATCAACTATTTATATATTGGGCGAAGTGACCAGCTTCCATTGAAGGATGGACTGAGAACTGTAACTGAAAAATGATGGAAATTGCATTTAATTTCCGCTTCCCTTTATCCAAGCATCTTTTCATGAACAAGTTGTATCCCAATGTGGCACCTTCACTGCAAATTTCAGAAAAATCAGTCACCAATTGTAGTAGAAGTAGGCTTTATAACAGAGAGACATTTACATTAAGTGATATTAGTGGGTTGAGCTTAAAACTTACTGTGAACATCTCTCCAAAGTCTTTCAATTCTCTGATTGTCGACACTCCTTGTAATGAAGTGCCCACGCCCTGGCCATCATGAATGCACAGACACTGGTATTCTCACCACCCTAGTCAGATCTGACTGTCCATGGCAACCCATACTGCAGAACACCTTCCTTAAATGCAGAAAGCATTGTGTGCGCCCTGTTGTTAGTGAAGCACCTTACGAAAACTGGAATTCTGCTGTAACCATCAATGCCCCCATGTATTACATGGCAAGTACCCGATAAAGCAGCAACATAATATGAAACTACGCGAGACCTGTACAGAACATGACCGTCAGCTACACCGCTATGAGCGTCACCATTACAATTTTTTGCAGGCGGCATGTGGAGCTTAACGAAGTAATCCTCCAATCTGATATGTCGGAGAAGTATAGAAACACGGCAAAAAATGCCATTCAGTTTGCAACTGACTGATGAGGTTCGACTGCATGAACGAAACGAATCTACACTTCTAACGGCAATTTCTGATATATCCAAGTTGTCATCCTTATGCAGCGTGGTTGTTGTGTATGAAGGAGACTGGTGGTTGGCAAAGGTGGACAAAGTATCAGTTGACAATAATGATGTCTGTGTCTCCTTCCTACAGCCCTAAGGGCCCTATACCAATACTTTCTTCTGGCCATCACCTGAAGATTAATGTTGGATCCCACTAGGAAATATCATGGGGCAACTAGAACAGCCTGTCCTCCAAATTTCAGGAAGCAAAGTGGGAAAGAGTTTGTGAGCCGTGATGGTGATGGAAAATGTTGACAAATGTGAATCAATGTATTTTGTTACGACTGAAAAGCCAATTTAAAATTTTCATGACTGTTCAACCATACAGGTCTCCCATGTATTGTGGTAATGTTATAGAGTGTTGAAAGTTTACGGTTGTGTTCGTTCATGACCTTAATAAAATGTTTTAAAGAGGGCTATTGCTGTCCATGTACAGGTCCAAGGTTGATTTTTTTTTAAATTAACAATAAGGTTCATCTAAACATTTGTTAGCTTCTATGAAGTACATACCGTTTAGTTGATACTTGCCTGGTATTACTTTATTTGGGGTGCTCAATTGTCATCTGTGACCCATCTCCTTGGGTCAATGACTTCTATTATTGATGAAGGTCACCATACACAGTCTAGAAACATAAATGTTAAGAAATGTTATCATCATAATTGGTAAGCAGATGTCTTGAAAATTAGTTTATACTGATTAAGTAAGGGTCTACAATAAGGATAACTTCGGTAGATCGTGGAAGCGTTCCAATTAGGAGCGCTTGTCAAGTCAGAGAACAAAATGGCGCTGTACCGAGCTCATGTTAAGAAAATGTTGGCAGCCATGTAGGCCAAATTATGTAGTGTTTGAAGGCAAGTTACTATCGCTATTGTTAAGGACTTGTTCGGGTATGAGACCTAGCCGTCAGGGCGCTACATGGTTTACTGGAGAAAGTTGTATGTTTTCTGGCTTGAGATAACTGTTGAAGATTCAAGATATGAGACTATTGTCATTCAATTGTCATACATAGTTTGTATGTGTGGGTGTGTATATGTATATTTGTTCTTTCCGATTTCAGTGATGGAAATTGTCCCACGTCTTCATGCATAGAACAGCAGAATACCGGCTGCGAACAGCATGCTTCATAGTGTCTGCAAGCAGCACGGGTCACGTTTCTTCAGTGTTGTAGCGGGCGCATTTTCAGCGCGAATGGTATAGGGCGAATGGCAAGGGCCATCGGTAGCACCATCCCGAGACGTCTGACGAAAGGTCCACGAGGTATGATTAAAATTTGACTTCCAAAATTAGATATATACATACATTGGATGCAGGGTAATGACAATCATACTAGAAAACTTGTCAATTAGAATATATACAAGTCAGTCGCTATATATGACGTTTTGTTATAACTTAAAGTGCGTATACATTGCTTTTATGTGCTGTGTTATGAATAACGAAGTCCTCCCAAATATGTATGCTCTTTAACATGGAGACAGCTTGCAACTACAAATAGTGTCTTAAAAAAGTGATTTATTCTTTTGCATTGTTCTGCAGGGATCAGGTTAAAGGACCCCAAGACCGTCTCTCTTCCTGGTCCAAGAAAAGTTGTCTGCTTTCACTTTTCAAAGATTTGTCACCAGTGTGTGGGTCAAATTGAGGCAGACATTTCGCTCATCCCATCGACCTTCATACGTATTTGTCAGGTATGCAGTGACTGTAGCAGACACCTCGGACCGGTCAGACCTTCAGCTGTCGTTTTATCTGGAAATTATTAATCAAAGTAGTTCCACTACTTTTTTAGAGTCCAAAGAATATATGTTACACCATCTGTAAAAGACGAATGGCAGACTCACCAGAGCAGTCTCTTTGAATCTATGAAGGAGCAGCAATTTGCGCCCGATATTGTACATATAGTTTCATGGTTAACAAATTCTGCATGTAGATGTTGTTGATGTTCATGAAAAACAGGTGGTAAAAGTACAAACATGGAACGACTAGCATTTCAAAGACGGCTAGATTATTTTATGGCAAATGTAAATGTTACTGATGTTGGAACTGATGCCCATATCCAGACCACTCATCAAAAATGGTGAGAAATATGAAGCTGTAGAGCATAGCATTGATGCATCAAATGGTGTCAAACATTTTGTTAAGAAGGTATTTGCACTTTCACAAATGAAGGGTTGTGAAGACCTAGTGGTCAATGCTACATCATTTAGTCAATGAGCATGACTGGGTTCTTACAATAGATGGATCCATTGGAGAGGAATAAACCATGGCTCGAGAAAGATTCTCTTCCTCATGCTGCTCTCAGAAAAGCCATGACAAACAAACGATTCATCAATGTCACGATATTACAAGAACTGTAAGCATACTGGCAATCTTCAATCGTTTCATTCCCATATGTTAATGTATGCTAGTAATCGATGTTCATTTGAAGGTTATGTCACAAGAATGCTCTTGTCTGCTATTGACTACAATTATCATTCAGACAGAGCATATGGAGCTCCTAAGGATGTAGTGTCAGGTTACCAGCAGAAGTATAGTAAGAGGACAAAAAAGTGGGCGGTTGAAGGTAGCCAAGGATTATGGTTACATCTCCCAACTCATGAGAAGAATATTTTCCATGAGAGCCACAACACCAGGGAATCTTCCACCACATTTCCAATTAGCGTCAAATAATCCGCTCCTTCCGAAGCCGAATATTACTCAATTAGTTCAGGTGCACAATTCACGTTTTAAAAAAAAAGGAAACTACTATTGTCAGTGTCTTTTCCCCATAAATGTATAAGTTCATATCCTCTGTACATTGCCTTTGATGGTTACATGGAGTTATTATATTCTACATGGTTAGAACATAATTGCAGTACTTTTGTATTGTATATATTCCAAATTGTATATATATATTGTCATCATGGTTTAAAGGTAATTTACCTATCGTCAGGACGACCATTAGTTAAAATAAGAATGAACACAACATTGTGTCAAACTGACATGAGGCCGATGTTTCAGGCCCGCTCTGGGCTTGTTATGTTCCATGGGCTGACATAAGCCCAGTCAAATGTAGAAGAGGCTATAAACTTTTCTAGTATGAATATCATTTTTTAAATTACTGTAACCTTTGTATCCAGTGCTTTTTTACCTCAATGAATACAGGCACATGCTGTGCGACAACCGTATACTCATGCTTCTAGAGTGGGTTGGATAGTGCCGTTGGCCGTGATCTTTTTGTTCCCGCAGGGCGGGTAACGCAGAAGGGCACTCAGGCTATAACTGATGTGGTGTGCGGCATAGACAGTTTTGGCTGTAACTATTACACCTTACGCAGTACTTTTCAAGTCACCCGCCCTGCGGGAATGAACACGTCACGGCGAAGTCAACACTACTTGACAACAAAACTCCGAAAAAATACTGCTACAAAACAACTTCAACTAACGCAGTTACACCCGCACGACGGGACACAGTTTACAACTGCACCCCAGCCACCCACTCAAACATTCAAGTAGCCCTTGTCCGTTCATAATGAGCAATGACAAAAGGGAGTAAATATCGTCTTTGTCCACAACACACACACCGTTCACACTGATACTGCTTCGATGTTTACTTCTTGGGACACGGTAAACATTTACCACAAATTTAGATACAAATAAGTACGTGATAAACTTCAATTCATGCATCATTTGCTCACTTCCGTTATTCCGTTAACAATATACATTCGATCACCCGTGTGACGGGCATTGACACCATGAAGATACTATGACGCCGTTGACACTTTTTTTATAGAGAAAAAAATACTACTACAAAACTACTTCAACTAACGCAGTTACACCCGCACGACGGGACACACTATTTACTACTGCACTCCAGTATAGCCAAACCACAAACTACATTAACATTCCATACATTCCCCTGGGAACAGCCACGAAGCCAGAAACGTACGTGACATTGTCTTTTTCTAAAGCAATTTACCAAACCAAATGCACAATCAACGAAGCCAGACAAAGGTGATTTTCGCTGTTTATCTGGGGCTGCCTTTTGGGCGGTGGTGTGCTGGGGGAGGGGTGTTTCGTTTCGCTGCGTGCTGTCTCTGTAGGTCCGGTGGGCATATTATTTTTTTGGCTCGCTTGACTGGAGTTTCGTTTATCAGAATGGGATGATTCGGTAGTGCCGTTTGGCCCTGACGTTTTGGATCCCGAATGGCGGGTCACGTAAAAAGCGCACGAAGCCAGACAACTGTGCTTTTTACGTTACCCGCCCTACCGACCTACAGAGACAAACCCCAGCCACCAACTCAAACATTCAAGTAGCACTTGTCCGTTCATATTGAGCAATTACAAAAGGGAGTAAATATCGTCCTTGTCCACAACACAACAGACACACCGTTCACATTGATACTGCTTCGATGTTTACTTCGATGTTTACAGTAAACTTTTACCACAAATTAAGATACAAATAAGTACGTGATAAGCTTCAATTCATGGATCATTTGCTCACTTCCGTTATTCCGTTAACAATATACATTCGATCACCCGTGTGACGGGCATTGACACCATGAAGATTCTATGACGCCGTTGCAACTTTTTTTTTTTATAAAATCACCCACGCACGAAAACATAGCGTCCCGGAAGCGATATTTTTTTTCCCAGCACGGTAAAGGCTATCATTTGCATACCTCGCTTCTCATTGGCTTTTGATGCTGAATTGGGAAGTTCTTGCTTACGCTATGCGTGTGTGTATGTACATGAACATACACGTGCACTCAATGGATAGTGATTCGCATACACGTACTGTATGAACTGGTGCTTTTGCGCGGACTTGTTTGTTGACATTTACATCCATAAGTTCGTAAAACATCATACTGCGACCATGTACTGTAAGTGTACACGTCTTGTTGTAGATGACTGTCCTTCTTTGAAGGTAAGGATTATTTAGGTTGATGATCCAAAGTTGAAAAGCCAATAAATCGAATAAGTTAGTTTTGACAAGGGTGGAACTTGTTGTACAGAGTACTGCGATGGCAATGTACGCAAATAAGTATCAGGCGTTTGCTTGCTTCAAAACTGCTAAAAACATTTGACAGCTTGATCGTTTCTGGTTGACTATTTACTTGAGATGCATTTCAAATTTAAACTGATAGACTCTTAATTTTGAGCAGAGACATTGATTTGATTTTCAAAATTATGAACCTTTAAAACGGTTTATTATGACCCTTTGGCACGGTTTTCAGATAATATAATACGAAAGAAATAGGCTTAGTATTTAGTCATGCCGCATGTTAGTAGTACCACTGCCACTTTGGATTATAGTTATTGAACACAGAAATTGTCTTACGTTTATATTATATGGTGATTTTTTGTATCATCTTCAAACTCTTTCGGTTTGATTTAACTTCTTTAAATTTACAGCCACCGAGTTGTACGATACATAACCACAGACCCTCTACACCCGTGGCATAACACGCCGACAAATAAATTAACTATACTCAAACACGTACCATTTTACATCCTGCTGCTAGACTGTTTTCTTTTTTGTTGTGACTCTAGCAAAGTGGCCTTGTGAAATGTGG
This sequence comes from Apostichopus parvimensis, assembly GCA_000934455.1. Lineage (NCBI taxonomy): Eukaryota > Metazoa > Echinodermata > Holothuroidea > Aspidochirotida > Stichopodidae > Apostichopus > Apostichopus parvimensis. The sequence goes on along the minus strand of KN888853.1, from coordinate 1,446 downwards.
TTTGTGATGAGCGATTCAGTACAGCAGCTGCTAGTTGATATTGTAATGAATCTTATGTATACAGACCCCAGCCAGTGAGAAGCGAGGTATGCAAATGATGGCCTTTACCGTGCTGGGAAAAGAAATCTCGAGTCCCGGAAGTTGTTATTAACCCTCGAATTTGTTATCGTTTATATTTCGTGCATTCAAGCTACGTTTGACACAAATTTGATATCATTTGAAAGCTACGAGTGTACAGACCACGATGATAAAGAAAAAATTCTCAATTTAATAACCTCCCTAAACAATGTTGTAGATACCACTTGATAAGCGGAGTTGCCAAAAGTATATTTATACCAAACATGCAACCTATAATACTTCGTCTAGGTGCTTTTCACGTGCAAAGAAAACGGGCACGGACCAAAGGTCAACAAAACCAAAAACAATCCCAGTCTGTTAAACAACCGCCAAAACCCAACCGAAAACCCACAAACAGAAACCTTTCACAACCCACAAACGTATACAATGCAGCGTTCAACGTAACGTGAAAAGGACACGGACCAAAAGGCCAACAGAACCAAAACAACAAAGCTCTACAAACCAGCCCCAAAAAGCCAACTCCAAACCACAAACACAACGTCTAGGTTTGTTTGTCCACCAACATGGTTTCCGTCCAGGCTGGTCGTGTGTGACACAATTGATAGAAATAATGAATGAGCGGACAAGCATGATTGAAGAAGGTGGTGTTCATGTGGCCCACCTCGATTTTCGAAGGATCAATGGATTATCGCATTGGCACTGATGAAAAGGTCGTCAACTGCGCATGGTTTCATAATAGGAGGGTGCTGACGGCATCAATCTTTGTAGGGGCACTACCACCAGATGAGTGCAGACGATACGACAGAAAGCAGAAGAAAAGAGTGACTCTCCCGAGACCGGCTATTGTTGGATTGTACAACCAGTTCATGGGGGTGTGAACAAAGTCTTTGCGTCGTCAATGGGTGGGTCCGTGCCCGTTTTCTTTGCACGTAAAAAGCACAAATGACAAAGACATTCCATCTATCCCAAACACAATACAAACAACAGCACAACAAGCAAGTACAACGTTGAGGGGTCGAGTCATAAAGGAACCAAATAAGTTTCAAGATTTCATCAGGTATTGAGTTTGCAGTTCCTTATGACATGTATATTATATAAATATTTGTTTTTCGTTTATCAGTCACATTCAATGTTTCATTTTAGCCTAATGTTTTTTTTTTTACTAGTGTCTGCTATCAGATTCGGATTTCTGATTACCACATTGTATCATTTGCATGACAGTATTACAATCGTTTGCATTTCGATAACACTATTTTGGTGAACTAAAACAAGTTGCATTTGTTTAGACTTTAGAGGGGGGTTGTAGTAATCGTATTTTAATTATCTGACACCTCGGACGAGGATAGAATGAGGAACAGCAAGAGTAAC
>KN888851.1:22779-56692 GCA_000934455.1 Apostichopus parvimensis | reverse complement strand
CAAGTTTGGCCTCAATCCAACTTTCCCTTATTGAGATAGAGCGTACCCAAGCAAGTGTCACAGACGCACACACAGACACACAGACACACAGACACACACACGCCAACCTGACTACATAGGTTCCTTTTGCTAAAGCAAGGAACCAAAAATGAAATTTGAATAAGGGGTTAATCAACGGTCTAGCGTGCATTACTCACAGGATTAATGCACGATCGGGGGATAATGCAAGCGATGCACGAGGGCGGAGCCCGAGTGCATCCAGCGATAGCATTAACACCCGGAGTGCATTAATCATTCATCGTTCATTCATACACTACCATTTGTGTGGGGGAAAAATCATAAAACAAAACATTTTTGGTTACATATAACCAAAGATTTATTAAAGTGATGCCCCGTAATTTTACCGTGCGTTACTCACAGGATTAACCACGGTCAGCTGACCTGAATGGACCAATAGGATTTAGGAATCTTTACTAAGTATGAATGAACATTCTTTTAGAAACTGACCAATGAAATTAAATATGTCTATCTGACGGATGACAAAATTGTCCTTGACGTACCTTCCGTTGATAGCTTCTAAATCAGGATAGACCTCCAGGAGCATCCTAGGCATGTTTGCTAAATAGATGTTCTGTTTATGCTGTTGGTGGGCCTCCTTGAGTCTCTTGGTGTGGTTTCTGAATAGCTTCTTCGCTGATTTCGTTCCGGCGATCGCCACGTGCCCCTGGTAGTCTTCCAACTTCTCCAGCTCTGCCTTCGTGTTCGACCAGATGCTGCGGTAGTCGGTCACCCTGGACTCCAGGAGATTCGTGTACTTCTTTTTGGCGGCCTCCACCCTCTCCTCTCTTCTCCTGAATGCCTCCTGGTACGACATCTCTCGGGGTTTGCTGCGGTTCTTGTCGATCATCGCGGCCAGAGTGCAAAACGGTAAGTTCACGTTTATGCCGAGCTGAGAGGAACATTCCACTATGGAGAGTTTCTTTTCTCTGGCGAACTGTCGCAGGCTGTTCAGACTTGTCTCCTCCACGGCGTCGAACTTGGTGGCGACTATGACGATCGGCTTCCTCGTCCTGCTTATCGAGGAATGCAACTTCTGTACAAACTCCATCTGCTTACTCACGTTTCGGCCCTTCACATTGCTTACGTCAAACACCAGTAAATAGCCGTCCCCTTGAAATTTACCGCCCGGGAGAGCGTCTTGAGGAAAGCTCCCCTCATCACCTGTAGATATAAACCGACGAATACATGAATAAATTAACCCTCATCACCTGTAGATATATATATAAACATACTGAATACATGAATAAATTTACTTTTGATTTGAATTCCTTAACTATTCATAAACATGCAACGTAATCACAGACATGCCGTCAATGAGCCAATGAGAAGCCTTGATTGTCCATTGTGTTCTTACTGTTAAACATTTAAAACATCAGTTCCGTTCATCAATCAAAGTGGTTGGAATACCACACCTAGCAAACTGAGGTCATATATCCTTACAATTAAGCAACATAAAAATAGTCAGAAGAGAGAAATCTTTTTAGGGCTCCAAAATAACTATTGTATTTGGTATAAATTTATAACACTCTTTTCTTATGAGATTAAAACAAGATTTTGGTCATAATAGATTTAGTATTTAACTAAACCAAGGTACATTAAAAAAAATAATCCGTTGCTTTGGCTAAGTGGATAAAGGCTGTGGCATTTGAAGCAATGAGGCTTAGCAAGTGGGAGGTTCCGGGTTCAACACCTGGACGGGTCATAGTAAGATGGGTAATTCATGAATCCAAGAGCAATCAACTGTTTTCCCATCTGAAATGACTTTCAAAATTGAAAAGATTCCAAATTTGAATTAAAAATTTAAAATGTTGAATTTTCAATTCACTCACCCAACTGGTCCGGACATACGTACGCAACCTTCTCTGCCGAGGACAGTTTCGTGTCCGCACATCTCTTGAAATAGTTCTTGGAGACCGAACCCTTCAGGATCGAGAAGGACGTATCGTCGATAAATTCGGTCTGTTCGACGATCCTGAAATGGAAGTTCATTCCGTCGAACCGCTTGACCAACTCTCCCCAGTAGAGAAAGTGGTCGTTATTAATGATCCTGCCGCTGAAATCGCACTGGCTGATCATTGAGACATGCTGCGGGTGGTACTCGTCCTCATGAGGGCTCACAAAACGATTACACAGGCAGGATTTCCCCACGCCAAAGTCTCCTCGTGTTTCCGTGGTTCCCGACATTCCAACCACCACCACCCGAAATGTACGCTCTGCCTTGTTGCTAGCCATTTTTTGTGACTTGTCTTTGTAGGTGTTTTATTATACTATCTTACACGATCATTTTTGGTGCAGCAATACTTCACCATACACCACATCACGAAGAAAGTCCAGGTCCAGGTAGGGTTTTTTACTTAACCGCGCTTCGCCTTTTTTTTAGGGTTTTTTTTTTCTTTATAGTTCAAATTTTTCCGAAAATACTGGTTGTGTCTTGGTCTCACTTTTTACTAAATGAATTATGTCACAGATGCAGAATACAAAACCTCTCACTTTAGGCAGTAACTTAAAATGGTGAGAGATGAGAATCCAATCGCTGTTCCTCAGTTCCAAACCCACAAATCTTGTTTGCCTTCTGACAGTGAACCATCTGTTCCCCTCGGCAACGGAGGCGGCAGTGGGCAATACTGTGCTCTTCTATGTAACGTCTGTCGAAAACCTCTCACACTTCCATCTCCAGAAATGGGCACAAAACTTTCAACCAATCATAAAAATCTGTAAAATTAAAAGAAAAGGAAAAAATGGAAAATTGATTTGAAAATATAACTCAAAATACCAGAAGCTTTCACGACTGTAGAAAAAAGGAAACCAAGAAAATTGATTTGAAATATACCTTAAATTACCAAAAGTGTACTGTACTGTGGTCCTGGGTTTTGAGAACTTTAAGTGAGTAAAGTCTCATAAATTCCAGGCTCAGTTCTGTGCTCAAAAATAGTTTGTGGAACAAACTTAAATGAGGTAAACACATACAGTATATTTTTCCGCGGTTCCGTCATCTCCCATCTCCCATCATAACTTGTAACCTGTCAAGTTTGTTTTGCTCCAATGTTCAAATTCACTTTCCTAGCATCTTGGTAGTGCTCCGGCTGCATTTACTCCAACATAGAATGAATCGATTCAACTTTCTAACATAGTTTAGTCTTGGGAGTTTTCATCCCTACTAGACATGTGAGCTGCCCAATCAATCAGCCATGCAGTTTCCCAAACTTCCCCCATCATACGAAGCACTTGCTCAAATCTCTTTCTCTTTCGGGGAGCAGACTTCATATAGTTTCTTATTAAGGATGGCAGCCAGCTGTCCTGTATTAACAGTGTCATAAATTATCTACCCTTCCATGTACCAACTAAATGTTTTAAAGGGGTATCAAATGTATAGAGCTGCAGTGATATCAAATTAAAGGAGTACTGTATGGATATGTATGCTCTCATTAAATGAAGTTAAAGGGATATGGGATATACCGCCATTATATCAAGTTAAAGGAGTATGGATATACTGCCATTAAATGAAGTTAAAGGGATATGGATATACTGCCATTATATCAAATTAAAAGAGTATGGATATACTGCCATTAAATGAAGTTAAAGGGATATGGGATATACTGCCATTATATCAAATTAAAGGAGTATGGATATATTGCCATTAAATGAAGTTAAAGAGATATGGATATACTGCCATTATATCAAATTAAAAGAGTATGGATATACTGCCATTAAATGAAGTTAAAGTAATATGGGATATACTGCCATTATATCAAATTAAAGGAGTATGGATATACTGTCATTAAATGAAATTAAACGGATATGGATATACTGCCATTATATCAAATTAAAGGAGTATGGATATACTGTCATTAAATGAAGTTAAAGTAATATGGGATATACTGCCATTATATCAAATTAAAGGAGTATGGATATACTGCCATTATATCAGTATGGATATACTGTCATTAAATGAAGTTAAAGGGATATGGATATACTGCCATAATATGAAGTTAGTTGGGTATGGATATTCTGTCATCAAGTGACATCCAGTGATCATCCTATTAAACAAGCTGCCATACTATACTGCCATACTAAAGAGGTATGAATACAAACTAACATTAAATGAAGTTAAAGGGATAAAAAACATTACAGTAGTTGACATTATACCAAATTTAAGGAACATGAATATGCTGCCATTATTTCAAATTAAAGGGTATCTATGGGTATCTTTCACCAAGAACTAGTGGAGCCTTACTGCCTAACATGAATATATATAATTAAAGCTGTACAACAGTGTTAACTGAACATGTTATAATTCCATGAAGTTTGACTATAACTTAAAGGGATATGAACATCGATTTCATATTTAGAATGGTACAGCAACTATATCAATTGACTTAGTTTTGATCAAATTACCTGGGTGGATATGAAATGCTATTGTATCAACTCAAACAGTAATTCAAAGGCCAGATATGATGTGTTAAGTCCTATTTTAAGTCCTTCACTAACTACTATACTGTACGGTGTTTAGTGCTCATTTATATTAGGATACAAAACTACACTAAAAATAGTTATCGAATGCTGCTGTACCGAGAAATCATTATTATTTTATCATTCATTGTATCACCAGTTCATTGTGCTCAAATGACAATTAAGTCAAACTGGTTATGAAATGCACATAAACCAAGATATATATTAAACCTATATATTTTCAGATTTATTCATGTGAACAGTGCAGATTACGTTACCAGTAAAATAGATGCATGTAAACATCAAACATACTGTATGTAAACTTTAACATTACAATCGAGTCTCTCAGACTTCTAAAACTGATCTGCCAAAATTAATCTTCCTTGATATGGCTTCATACAGTATTGCAGTACTATTTATATTCATGTACAGCTGCTAAGCTTCTCTGGGAATATTAAATCATATAACTTGAAAATCGTTAAAAGAGGCAACCGTCTTCAGTTGCTAAGGTTACAACGGAATAATTGTAGTAGATACTAGCTGGATCATTTCTGGAATGATCAAATGAACAAACAAAGATTGTAAAAGTTAATTTACCTCTTGGTGCTCATAAATAAATAAATACTGTACAACTTGTGACAAGAATTAGGAAATTTTGATATTGTAAGCCTACAGAAGCCAGAAGTATGTATGTCTTTACAATAGAAGAATTGAAATTAGAACAATTTCTACAGTATGTATAATATCTCAGGTCTGAGAGGTACAGTAGCCTGGGGGAGGGGGGGGTGCACTCCTCACAATATTCCACAGCCATGTTAGGGTTGTGGTGTGTTTTGCCCACTCATACAACTTCCTGTACTGTCCTCCAGTTACTTCTGCCTCATGTTAATGCAAGATGTACACAGTAGTACAGTTTCATGATAAACTTGTACCTGCGCAAGCCTTGCCAGTTTTAAAACATCGCTGAAAGCATATTATTTTAGAATTGCCTTTGATGTTTGAACTGTACAGTAGTTTTGTATCACCATAGCTTTAATGTATTTTTCTATCCTATTATAGGTTTTATGGTGTATACCTTTTAGGCGATATTTTTCTACTATTTGCTTTTGAATGTTTCCTGTATTTTAAATGTTTCCTGTATATTAATTGTTTCAATTCCTGTAAAGCGCTTCGAGCAGCGTTGCTGTTGAACGCGCTATATAAGTACTATTTTATCATTTTTATTATTTCTATCCTCTTACTATTGTGTTACTGTCCTATATATCAAGTGCTAAATTCCTCCAGACAATGCAGTATACATACGTCCTCTATTCACTTATGTCCTCTAGTCACTACTGTCCCATCTTCATTACAAGTACTATCCTCTTACTATTGTATTACTGTCCTATTTATCAAGTGCTACAGTGTCCTCCAGACACTGCAGTATAGGTATATGTCTTTTAGTCACTACTGTCCCATGTTAATGCAGTATCTTCATTATAAGTACTATCCTCTTACTATTGTATTACTGTCCTATATATCAAGTGCTACAGTGTCCTCCAGACAATGCAACTTACAGGCATATGTCCTCTAGTCAATACCGTCCCTTTAAGTAATAACAAATTCTGCTAGCCAGACTAAAAGAACTGACCCCAGCACTTGTGTCTGGCATGCCTCAATAATGACATGAAAGCATTTTGACAATCTTCACTCTAATGAGAGTCAAATGTTGCAAGATCACATCCCAAATTCTTTTGACAGTAGTACTTGCAAAGTGTGAAACAAAGAAGATGTTACTGCGGGAATTCAGCGAACCTTTAGTTGACATTATCAAATGTTAACAGTCCTACAACCTAGAAAGGATATGTTTGAACATTGTTGCATATTTGTACTGTAGTATACATGTGTACCACATGGAGTATAATTAGGTGGTGCCCCTATAAGTGGGCAGTGCCCCTATAAGTGGGCGGTCCCCTAGAAGTGGGCTGTGTCCTAGAAGTGGGAAGTGCCCTAGAAGTGGGCAGTCCCCTAGAAGTGGGCTGTGTCCTAGAAGTGGGCAGTGTCCTAGAAGTGGACGGTGTCCTAGAAGTGGATGGTGTCTTAGAAGTAGGGGGTGTCCTAGAAGTGGGCAGTGTCCTAGAAGTGGGCAGTCCCCTAGAAGTAGGCAGTGTCTTAGAAGTGGGCGGTGCCCCTAGAAGTGGGCGTTGTCCTAGAAGTGGGCAGTGTCCTAGAAGTGGGCTGTGTCCTAGAAGTGGGCAGTGTCCTAGAAGTGGGCGGTGTCCTAGAAGTAGGGGGTGTCCTAGAAGTGGGGGGGCATACAGTGCTAACACATTCCCATCATTTAGCTTAGGCAGATAGGATAGTGCACAATGTTGTTTAGTCGGAGACAGGTAAGAGACCAGAGCAAAGTAAATAGAGGAGATGTGTCAATATGTATTTTTGCTATATGTATGTAATCCCTTTAAATTTGAGTTGTGGTACACAAAGTACCAGGTCCACTGTCCAGTATTAGTACCATGTGCAGTACAAGTATGAGTAAAAGGTAAAATTCTGTATTGCGTCTGAGTACTACGATCTGTAGCTGAAAAATAGACATAAAGTACAGTAGCTTTGCACTAGTTTTAATATAGATACTTTATGACAATTCAACATGTCCCTATAGTACCAGTACAATTAATGAAGCATATTTGTTCAAATCAGGCAACTATGACGCTATACCATTTGCTAGGATATAAGTACAGTACTTACATACAGTATAAGGACTCACTCTAATTACTAAACTAAACATACAGTTGTATCTTGCACATATATACCGTACTGTTGATAAAGTACAGAACAGGACTTACTGTACAGTATAGTACTGTACAGTACCAATCAGTATACAGTACAGTACTATATTACAGATGTACAATTTAAGAAGAATACCAGGAGCAATTATCATAAATGATGATATATAATGGCATATTATTGACTATGTACAGTATCGTCAATTATACTAATATAAATGCAGATTTTAACATGACTTAATAAATTATCATATGTACACAAATGATATTGAAGAGAGTATAAAATGGAGTAAACGGGATCAATGGTAAAACATACCATGTTGTTAATATATACTAATATTATATGTGTTATCTGTACTGCATGTACTGTACATGTGAGTGTACATGCAGGGCAGGGCTGTGTTTTAATATATAAACAGTATATGAAAGTGAATTTACTTGCAGTATGAGTACACACAATAGCAAAATACACAGTGTTACAAAGTGTACATACCAGCAGTTATAACATAGCTTAAATATCCAATGGTAGCCTTAACAGGTAATACCTCACTACACACACACATGTCAAGGTAACAATAAAGTAGTATATATGAAAGCCTGCTACAGTATATCTGCATGCTACTGTTCTACAGTGTGTGAAGAATATGTACACATGAATCAATTAAAGTATGTGTATTTATGTTGGCTGTAAATAATGTAAACTCATTAAAATGAATACTTTCCTCTCACGTTGTACAATGAATTTTCATCACACAATTATATGGCAATTAACTATGTATTTCCATTAATTAATTGTTTGAACAGTGTTACCTAATTAAGAGAGTATATCATACAAACAATGTACACAATAAAGTTAGCAATCTGAGTATGTGTGAATATACGCTGTAGCTTTGTGAGATTATGCATCCATTCATTTATCCAACAGACAGATACAAAATGTCTGAGCTAGGCTACTCTTGGACTCTTCATATTTATAAACCCAGAAGACCAAACTTACCTACCTGTACACAGTACAGTACAGTACAGTACATAAGAAGGAAGTGCATTGACTGGAGGGATCAGGTGAAAGCGGGTCCACAGTATTAAAAAGGTTACCAGTTCATTCTAGACACCGTTGAACGAACCAGAGTGTTAAGGTTGTGGGGGAGTCAGGTAAACAAAGAGCGAAGTAAATCTTTGTCAATGTTTAGCAAATTCCCTAAAGTAGTATATCAAACTTATTATTCCATTTTGATGATTATGTACATATGGTACAATAGCAAGCAATATAAACACAAGTGTACCATGCATACTGTACACGTATACACAGGGAAAACAAAATTCAATGTTCACATTTTTTGCCATCTAGCAGTTTTTAAGGCTCTAGTTTTGATCTCAGATTATAAAAAAATATGGTTACTATATCAGATTATGAAACAATATGGTTCCATTACAGATTATAAGATAATATGGTTCCCAGTGGCGGAGCGTCCATACAGTCAGGGGGGCGGATGCCCCCCCTGATGGACTCAAATGGACTGCTTGCGCCCTTTTCAGCTTTTTACCACTTTTTACTTATTCGCGATTATTGACTTTTTTATTGCGCTCTCATCTACCTATTGACATTTGTCACATTTTGTTGGTGTAATTTTCTGACAAAATGGCGATAACACCTACTTATTCTTCGTTTATCTGCAAATTAGCAAGGCCCGGAAAGGGTCATTTCCGGCGATCTAGAGTGTATCTGTACTCAAAAAATTTCTGTACGCTCCGCTCCGCTTAGATAGTGTCGAAAGCGCCCCTACAGACCATTCTCGCCCCCCCCTGACCAATACCCCTAGCTCCGCCACTGATGGTTCCTGTGTGTACAAAACTGCTAGCATCAATGCAACTGTATACATATATAGCAATAATTACCCAGGGCAAATTTTGCAGGGCATTTTGGGACAATGATACTGAATACTGTACATTATTCACTGGTACTGTGGTACAGCTAACTCTACTACAGTATTAAAGCATGACCCTATATATAATACACACAGACTCACAACACACAGAAACCCATAATGGTTATTCACATAGTGTTGGAAGTACCTTGTGGGTGGTACACTCCATCCACAAACGCTAATTTCAATATAACGTCCACACAGCAGCCAAACACCAGCTCTATCCAAGCCAAACAGAGCAAAGAGAATGAGAAGGATGAGGATGATGAACAGGGAAGAAGGGAACAGCTGAGATGAGAGCTGAATCCATCACTCCGTTGAACAATTTAGAACCTGTCCAGCAGCAAAATGACAACAAGCCGAAGTGATGTGTGAACCGGCCATCGCACACCCAAGTATGCTAAGAACTTAGACTATGCCGCAAACGTTGGTGACAACAACATCATAACTGATGGGTTGTTCGTAATAATCATTGTAAACGTGGGTTTTAGTTTTTTATTTTTGTTTCCACAGACTGTGTATACATACAGTAGCACATAATCGATTTAATAACGACACCAAAATCGCAGTTCAAGGAAGCTGTGTCAAATTAATTACTACATGAAATTAGTAAACAAGATATGTACATACTTAATGAAATTATATATCTGGCATAAGAAGTACAGATAAGTCTCACCATTTTTTCAAAGCTGGAATAGTAATTATAATTTAATGTCGGTATGGCTTGTACAGTTTATTAGTGCAGCCACATCTACAGTAGTATATAAATGTACCACACGTACAGTCTCGCACAGTTAATTTTGTCAATACTACTACAGTAAGTGTAATTAGGAACTTGGTCATTTATTTACTGGAAATAAAATAAAGGATGAAAATGTTTCTTTTAATACTGTGATTTGTTTGAGTTTTGGCAGGTACAGTGTACTACTATCCTGTGTAAAACTATATAAGAGGGAGTGCAATTAACCGCTTTGCTAAGTTGGGATCCTGTCATGTTACTTCTGTGGCACAAAACTATTCGGTATTGGACCAGACATTCAGTTGATAATTAATAACTTGCCAAATGGGAAAGCAAGAAAATAAATTTCACCAAGATCCCTCAATTAGTGTGGTCGCAGGGATATCCAACTATGTGTGAACATCACATGGTTTGGTAAAAAAATCCCCCAAACTTACTGGTTTTGGCAGGTTTGTGAATATTGAACTTATTGTACGATATATATAGATACAGTATATATCTCTGAGATTTCTGCAAGATGCACATTACATGCACAGTCAGGGACTAAGCGATGTGTCGGGCTTGATCACAGTTTATACCGGTCTTTTCTTGATGGAAGGGTCTTATAAGGGCAAGTTTTACGTGGTACCCCCCCCCCCTACAAGGTGTAGTATTGGCATTAGGCACATGTAGATTATTGGAGACAGGTTCAGAGAGCGGGGGAGTAAATCAGGGATACATCCAGTCACATGTCTGAGAATGGAGGTAGGGTGGGGGCAAGAAAGGGTGACCATGAGTTGAGTCAATAGCCCAATGGTCTTAAAATCACTGTGCAGGGCAGTGCCATTGCTGTATTGTGTAGGGCCATCATTCCCCCACCTACCCACCAACCCACCCACCCACCCACCCCCTGCATCAGGGCCCTGTAGATATGGTAGAGAGTTACAACCCAACACAACATGCAGCTTTAAAATATACACCTCTCGTTAATGTTCCCAGCGAGGTACGTTTTAAGCTTGAAAATATCACCTTGTCCAGATTATGATCTTCAAATAATTCCTTCTCTTTTTTTGGAGTCTATCTCCTAAAGCTCCACATCACAACTGGGCTGAACAAATGACAAAAGAAGACCTGAAGATATCCTTGGATGCTTTCATCTACTCACCTAAACTAAAAGGTACTTAATCAATAGGACTCACTAATTGCAGACAAACTGACACTTATGGAAAGAAAACTATGTCACATTGTTATAGGTAGCTGATAACTGCCATCTCAATATCAAATATCTGGTGTCTAACTCAAGATGAGGATGATTCAATGTTAACCTATTTTTGGAGACGCTTTTAATTCCAGCATGGCAGGAAGATTGGAATCTATCTTTGGATGCATGCTTTTAACTCCCCTCGCCTTAAGTAAATGTACTTAATTACTGCATGTTTGGCTTGCCATAGCTGAACAAGATCACATCACTGACAATTTGACAAAGTGTTGGGATGAGGGCATCTTGACGAGATAATTTACTTGAAAATCTGGTTACACTCAAGCTTGACAATTTGTCTGACAGATCCATATTAACCATCTGACAGTTTGAGATTTGTTATTTTTTTTTGGGGGGGGGGGGAGGCTATGTAATTACAATATATCTGGTGGTTAAAGCAGTACTCTGGTTGGTAAGACAGTTGAAATTCACTATAAATAACCAATTATTATCAACTAAATATCTACACTACCCTCATTGTCTTAACGAGGCCTGTCTTTAGAGGCATACGAGTTGATCCCATCAAATGGCGAAAAAAATTAAATTAAATTAAATTAAAATGTACTTACTGTAGCCTCTTACAACCATACCAGTTCAGTATTCTGAATGAGCCCAACCATCCTCCAACCCACTCCATCCATCCTCCCACACAATCCCCAATCACCCCCCCCCCCCCCCCACAAAACCTTTCATAATACCAGGTCATATAGTCTCCCATTTACATTCTATAAGTTTTGAATATACACCACATATGGCCGGATTTTCCTCAAAAACGGAACTAAATATAAATAAGCAGTTCTGTGCAATATGGTAACTATTTATATTTTATCTCATATCAGAGTTTTTCATCTGAGATTACTACAGAGCCCTGGGGTATTCTAAATCATTAGCATGGATTTGGCAGACTCTTCAGGGTCAAAATGAAATTAAAAACTCCCTCAGTCTGATAATCTTTAATATTTAAAAGCCATCTGAATTATCTATCTATAGGTCAATTATGAAACTGCTACAAAAGGTTTTTTAAGATTTTATGGGACTTTAATGGCCTTAGGGTATACCAGTATTGCCATGCCCAAATATGCTAGAAATTAGGCCAGCAGTAGTCGCTTCCAAAGTCTAGTTCTGTTTTGAAGCAAATTTCTCAACCTTACATACGGTAATTGCTCCAGTTGTAAATTAAGATTTTTTTTTCAATTTTCTGTGAATACATTGATGCCATTGTGGATATATAGTATCTGAACCTATAACTGGTCAATTATTTGAGAAATTTAAGTTTTAAATTTCAAATTTGCAAAATTGTTTTTTTTTATTACATTTGAAAAGTGGACTAAACATGTGTGCATACAATACATGTTGTACATGTACTGTTAGTGTCTGTACAGTATAGTGTGCATGTCTGTACTATAGATAGATTGGTATGCAATAGGCCATATAAAGGGAAACAATTGAAAGCAAGTTATTTCAAAGTTAAAAATACATTATTGAAGGTGTGTCTCAAACAATATGTACACTGCTGGATTAAATGCACAGTAAACCTCAGTGCATTGTTACCATTGTACAGTGATGTACAGATACTATGTACAGATATATATACTGTACAGTATGTGAGTTAACTAACCTAATTTACATTCGTATAGTCAAATACACCAAAGTATATACCTGCATTCTATTAAACTAAGGAAATAAAATCCATTCCAAAAACATACACATATTAAGCAGTAGATTGAAAGCTAAGTAAGGTACTTCAAACTCCCATCGAAAAATGTACTTGCATTTTGTAGTGATGTACAGTAATTAAAAGTAAGCATTGGCCAATGTGACATACCAATACTGTAAGAAATATAAATTGTTATGAAAAACTTCCTAAACACAGCTTAGATCTGATTCTGTTTGGAATTAGTTTAATAATTAGATGGGTGTGATACCAATTATAACACACTTTCAGAAATAGCAATGGAAAAGAAGACAGACTTGTAATACAGTGCTATCTAATCTAGGCTTTCAGTGTGTTTTTACACACTTGTAAGTGAAGTCAAATGTCCTGATACCTCCCCTAAATATCTCCAAACGAATCAAAAATAATTTTAATTTTAATTTAAAAATAACTTTAGACCTCTACAGATCTTATTGTTCAAGGTATTTAAGGTTCGGTTTGCCTTCTACAGTACTTTACATTGAAAAGGTTTCTTGTCTCAAAACTTGGAACCGAGTCAAGTTTCATAATTTGTTTTATGTCGACTCCATTGGAAGGCTCCTTAGATGCAATCTGGTACTATATTTAGCAATTTGAAGTACGCTTTATTTTCAAGAATTTTTGGGCTTAGTCTGTCAGATATTTATGTTTTTAATTCAGGCAGATAAAGTTTTTGTTTGATTTTTTTTTAACACTACAATATGCATCTGAGGGGGCACCTAGGGGGGGCACAATTTTTTGTAGGGAGGGCATGTGCCTGCCCCCCCCCCAGGTTGGTTATGCCACTGGATGGGGGGTTTGTGCAGTTTGCTTAAACTGAAACTGAAACTACATGATATTGAGTAGAGACCAACAGGTACTGTAAGAAGGAAGTGAATAAAGAAACCTCATATTTTACATTTAGGTAAAAAACATGTAAAACAAAACCAGCCATCAAAATGCATAGAAACATATTGCTTTCAAATTCTCTGTTAGTTCTAAAGACTCTCCACTGAACATCGTGAGACAGTAGACAGGCATGTTTCCCCTTTAAACTGCATACATGTACATTATCTTACGTGCAAAATGTATCCACCATTTGTTTTTGAGGGGGGGGGTGCAATTTTCATCAGAACTATGTGAACTATATTTTTTACTGTCATTTGCAAGCTTTCCTAATTTCCATGAATAGCAAATTGAGAAGCCCTCTTCAGTGAGATGATTACTTTCGAATTTTCAAATTCGTTTTTACTCTACAGGGAGTGTGGAAACTTGAAGGATGTGACTTCTGGGAGGAAGAAAACTGATCAAAGAAATGGGCAAAAAGTAAAACTATTGCAAAAATAAAATTTCAAAAAAAGGGCCAATCTAATTGATGTCATAAATTTCATACACAGAAGATCTACAGAGACTATAAACACACGGTACATGCAGTACAGTAGCTACAATGAGGGTTGTGGGGACGTACAGTATGTTGCGCCAGAATCATATACATACCTAATTAAATTCTCTGAAAGAGATGGCATGCCCACAGACCATATCTCACAAACCAGACTTCCATCAGAATTTATCAGAGAATGAAAACAGGTTAAAGACGAGCGTTAATTTACTACGGTCTTACGGTACGACATCAATTTCCATTAGGGACAATAACGGAAGGATTGTTGTCTTTAACGTGAGGTAAATCTTCCTTAGTTTCCAGTCGCTGGATACAAGCTGTTAGCATTACGACGAGATATTATTACGGAGAGCCCTAAGTATCTACTGTAGGGCTAATGCACAGATTGGCGGGGTGCGATAAATTACACCGTACATCTTCACGACGTCGACACAGGCAGATATATCTGACTGGATGTGGTGGGGGAGGGTGGGAGAGGGTGGGGGGAGGGGCAAATAGAGGGCAAGAATTTATTCACATCATAGATCAGATTAAATTATTATCCTGAAACATAATCAGCTACTTACCTTCAGTTAGCACCATTATGAATTAGCCTGGGAGATGTGGTTGGGGGTTGGGAGAGGGGGTAGACGTACAATTGGCAATGATAGGAAGGATCATTTTAAATGCATACTGTAGTAAACTCACTTCTAAGGCACTGTGTTAAAAGGAAAAGCTGCAGCAGCTGCAAGATCCTTTGCAGCAAAGCTGAACCAATATCAAACAATAGAGAGTATCTCTGCAGCAAAGCTGAACCAAAGTATCTCTGCAGCAAAGCTGAACCAAAATCAAACAATAGAGAGTATCTCTGCAGCAAAGCTGAACCAATATCAAACAATAGAGAGTATCTCTGCAGCAAAGCTGAACCAAAATCAAACAATAGAGAGTATCTCTGCAGCAAAGCTGAACCAATATCAAACAATAGAGAGTACAGTATCTCTGCAGCAAAGCTGAACCAATATCAAACAATAAAGATTATCTCCACAGCTAGACCAACCATGTGCCCAATGTGTTAAACTGCAGAGCACAAAAGATTATGTACTACGCAGCCTGGCTGCAGAATGCTGCAGCTAGCTGCAGGATGCTGCAGCACCCTCAACGTCCTGAACTTTTTGACACAGTGGGCTTTGGCCATACAGTAGGACTACAAAGGCTCTAGCATACATGTGAGTGAATTACAGTTACTTGTGTGAAGATAGGTGTATCTGTATGACCAAAAGAAAGCTACAAAAGGATACCAAACTAGTCACCTACTGCACTGTAACCTGGTCAAACCGTAAAACCTTCATTCGGTCATCAAGGAGGAAGCTTTTCTTCTCCTAAGATGACAGTATTTGGCTGCAATTTGATGCTTTTAAAAGTTAAATCTTTGGAAGACACCTGTATTAAGCTTTAGAGGTGTATTTCATGACATATAATGGATTATGGCAACATACTGATGCAAGATAGAGACAAAACTTATACCACCAGTTGTACACTGTATTCTTTCTTTTCTTGCCACCCACCACCCATCCCCTTCCCCCCCCTCCCCCGGTGCCACCCCTCGCAGCACCATTTAAGGGCATTTACTTTAATCCGGGATATTGTGTGGAAGTAACGTTCCCAGACGAAAGACCTCCAAACATGTCTTCGGTCTATTTTTAATTGAATTGTCTCTCTGATGGCATTTCCTGATCATAGAGAAATTACTTCCTTTCCGGTTCAAAGCGGTTCAGATTTTTTTTACGATCTGAAGTACTTAGGAAAATCACTACGGTAGAACGACGCTGAGCGAACAAAGCAGGGCAGATGTTAGGAACATTTCCGGAGATAAAGATTAAGATAGAGATAAATATTTTCAAGGGAAAAGTGAATTATTCCTTCCTTGGGTATGATGGTATTTTTTAAGATGATGTGCATTAAAAAGAGTTGAACACTTCATATTGCCAAAAATTTCTACGGTGGAAGGACATTATTGACTAATAATGGGGATTGGAACTTGCAGTGACATCAGCAGCCTGGATGGACTACTTAGGACATTTACAGGGAAGGAGTATGACCCTGACATTTTGTGGGAGATAACTTGAATGTAGAAGGGCCTGATTTCCATCCTCCCAGTAGAAATACATTAAATTTTGATGGGGAAATTGATGGCACATTCTGAGGCATATTTAGGCTACAATTTAAGATAATTACTGTATGTCTACCAGTAACTAAAACTGTGCCAACTAATGTACCAGTTAGTTCTTTGTGTGTGTGTGGTTGAGGAATGAGATGGGGTATTCGCTATCCTCCCCTCCCCCTCCCTCTATTTTCTATTGCTATTTTCCTACATTTGGGGAGGGGGGGGCGAGCAACCAAATTTGCTGTTTGAGACGTACGGACAGAAGAACAAAATGTAAGACATGAAGACTCTTGGTTACTTGCCTTGAAAATATGCAGAACAAACTGCTACTTGGGAACTAACTCCTCAAAAATTCTTCTATATCATCTTTTGATGAAGGATTATAAAACACGAAACTATCAACAAGATCATTATCATTGACCCAATTTCTCTAAAGGAACCAGTTTACTCCCTAGAGATCATACTAGTCTTGTCAAATTTTAGAAATAGTATAAAATCTAAGGCTAACATATAAGGCTATCCTACCATGCATAAGAGCTCTTTTGTTTTTCAGGTTCTGGAGATACAGCATTTTTGATTCTCACTTTTGCTCTCCTCATTTTCACATTTTGGCAACTGCTGACCTTAAATGACATTTCACCTCCACCCAAAACAATAGGGTTCTTGTACTCATTATGGGGGAAGCCATATGCCATATCTGAAAAAGTTCTGCAAAGGTTACCAATATTGAGATATCCTGTTTACTAGCACACACACATAAATACGTGCCCACACACACACGCCAACTTGACTGCATTATAAGTTACCTGCCTGCCTATGGCAAGTAACCAAAAATCCATAAAAAGAAAACTGCCCTGTATAAATTACATCTTAAGCTTTACATATGTATATGTAGGAATGCATTTAGAGGTTTGTCAGATGAACCTCATGTTGTTACCAAGGCAACAATCGTCAGTTAATATAAGATTTTTGGATTCAATTTAAGAAAACCGTCCTAGATCTTTCTTAACACAAAATGAATTTCAACTTCATTTGCTATGTATATACTCATGTTCCAGAAAAAGTCATTGCATAGAGACTTTCTCAAATTCTTACAATTACAGTACATGCAGAAAGGGCAATTCAGTAAGAACTTCTCAATCTTGTTTGCACATTTACTAAATAAAATGTTGAATAGCTCGAATAATTGAACTTAAGTGTTGAAACAGGATACATTTCGGTGTAAATTTTAGTCGAGTTACTAAAATCAACACAAACACCTGTTTTTAACAAAGTTTAAAATTAATACTGAAAATGAACATGAAATACTTAAAAGTATCATATATTTACCTTGATACAGGAGGACTTGGGATAAATTTATGTAACATACCTGCAATATGCATCCAGACATGAATGAAACAGAATGAAACCATTAAACTCACAGTACGCACACTGTTGTTCTTAATCTAGACTCACGATGTACAACTGTATACAGAACTTGTGTTTATCTCGACTTACTGAACGAAACTAGTTGTGCGCAATTCTAACTGCAGACCAGAGTGTTTCCCGTTCAATGACTCTTACAGGAGGAAGTTAAATCAGTTAACTACGGCTAACGGTAATACTACCACCAGACCAAACAGAAATTTTGTCACATCCTGAAAGTGACGGAATGGTCGATATGAGATATACTTTATTACCCATTCTAGTTTCTGTTCACCCGTTTACCAAACTTGATATTATTGATAGGAACCTGCAGAGCAGACTAACAAGTTGGTAATTTCCTTTGGAAGCAACAGGGGATATACTACTTGATTAAGAGCTGCGTATTTGAGAGGGTCTGTTTACATCTCTGGGTAAAGATATATAGATCCATTTTGTTTGTAAACATGCACACAGTGGCACTAAAAGATGTGGCTCTTCGCGTAAAGGCGTTACCCTTTGTAGGTCATGGACAGAAAAGTCAAGTGACAGTGTGACTTGTTTAAGAACACTTTATGTTTCATTTTGTACGGTCTGCAAATGAATGGTCTAGTCCACACCAGCCACTGAGATATATGTGTTTGGAAAATGGCATGTAACCTATAGAGAGCATGGTGGCCAATTGGCTGTAGGCGTCGGACTCGTGATCCAAGGATTGCTGGTTCGATTCCTGCCTATTTCCATTACGTTGTGTCCTTGGGCAAGATGCTTTATCTCACTTGCCTCTCTCCACCCAGGGGTTAAATGAGTACCTGTGAGGTGACTTGTTATTGGGGGCAGTATATTACTGCTGCCGACTGGAGAGATTGTCTCTGGGACAGGTTGTCAGGGGTAATATAACGTCTGTAAAGCGCTTTGAGACCTATCGCTGGTATAAAGCGCTATATAAAAAGCAAATATTATTATTATTATTATTTAACCTAATTTGCAGCTGGTCATGAACAGAAAAGTCAACTTACCTGTACAGTGTAACTTGTTTTAGAACACTTTATATTTCATTTTGCACCTGCAAATAAATGGTCTAGCCCACACCAGCTACTGAGATACGTGTTTGTAACTAAGTTGTAGCTGGTCATGAACAGAAAAGTCAACTTACAGTGTGACTTGTTTTAGATAGCGTTGTGCGGTCTAAGTGCAAATTTCACACAACCGGTAGTGTTGCAACATGAATCCCGGTATCGTAACTACTACTGGGACTTTCCTCAACATTTCATCTATGGCTCAAAGCACTTAGTTTCGAGACTGTCAATGTCATACATTCAATGGCATAGCTTAGGCCAACTACATACTCTTACACTCACGGACCTTATCAAAAAAGACAGATATCCAAAATAACACGCCATATTAGGGCCTTTAATTTTTAACAGACAGTTTCAAAAAGAAAAGCACAAACCTTGGAAAAAAGCACCCCACACCATCCTTCATTCACTCTCGACATACGATATTAGACTAACATGTTCGCACGTTGATAAAACCTGTAATCCGTACACAAACAGAATCGGGGATTCCCCACTATTCCATGATGTTGGAATCTGGCAACCCTTTAAGTTCAAAAGTTCACACTGAAAAGTTTCAACTATCAACAAGTCACCACGTGTTTGGAAGTTCACACAAAAAGAATGCAACATAGGGGCTATGTAAATATAGGTTTATAAACTATATATATGAGAATAGTACAAAATTATTTATAGGTTAATCGGCTGTTGTTTTCTCCAGAAAATATACTTTAAATAAGTACAATATCTATCTTTCGTACAAATAGTTCTTAAAAATTAAACAAGTAGCCAAAGATAACTATAAATTACATCATGGAACCCTCCGCAATAATAAACGAATCCATTCCATTACAGCATCAAATCTCAAGTACTGTACTGCACTGTGGATACCAGTACAGTACCGTACCCTATAGGCTATAATAATATGCAGTCCCGGGCAACAATGGATTTTAGCTGGATATACTCCCTGCAGCTTTGGCTCAGTATTAAATCATTATAATTATTATCTAAAAATTTTGTGAAATACATGTGGTAAGCTTTTGTATATATAGGGAATTTTCGCAGTCATCATATGAAGGAAGAATAAATATCAGAAAATTTCAGAATAACTTTGAGGTCCCGCAACATGCTAAGCCCAAGTAACATTCGATATTTTGTGTAGCCTCTAGGTCCAAATTACTATGTGAAAAGTTGATTCGTTAAATTATGAGTCTAGGCCAGTACGTAAATTGATCAGTATGTTATTCAAACTAAGAACACAGACACCAAAAATAACGTGTTTTCTTTTCTTTATTTCAAATAGTACCACGTAGTTATTTTTATTATGTCTTAAGGATTTTGGAGCAAGGGGAATCGTGGCTTGGCCAGGTGAAAGAGTATTAAATAGCATCATCTTGTCTTTGTTACACATATATCCTACTGGAAATACTCGCTTTTCCTTGGAACTCACACTCACCACTAGTCGTTACCAGAAAGTCAAAATAAAACAAAACTGTTAGCATACAGCTTAAATCCACTAAAGAGCCTGTGTAAGAGAGTGTGTAAATGTAAGAGGGCCTCTTACTTGACCAGAAAGTCACGACCTTTGTTATCAGTTTTCATGGTTTGTATGAATGTATATATTTCGTGCCAGACACCTGTTTCATTTTTGGACTTTGGAAGATCTGCTGTGAATAGTCCAGAAACTGTCTTAATTGTAATTGTTGAGTTACAGTTTGATGATTTAAGTATTATGAATATCCCAATAATACCTACCACGTACCTTTACACTTAACATATGCTGACATACAGTGCATGTGGAGTTGTACAAGTTCATACTCATGCAATACTGTATACAGTAGTAACATAGAAATTACACTAATTAATGTCACATTTAATACTTTTTTTAATTCATTTAATTAAATTGCACTGTATACTGTACATGTGCTCATACCAATTTTAGGGGGAAATTTGATTTAATTGTGCCAATTTGCAGACTATCATGCTGAACATGGTACTCACAGACTATATACATTAATGTAGCCTACAAGTCTGCAAGCAGCTCTCCTACAGTCTAGCACCGTGCCAAGTTCTGTCCGCTTAAATAAGCCTCAATCAAGAAAACCTCCAATTAATTACCCAATGAAGGAGAAGAGGAAACTATTGATCAACCTCCCGTGGCCCTTGGGCAATCTAGTTACATTGACCTGAGTTAATTTAAGGGAAACAATGACTCGTTTGAAAAGGATCTAATTAGAATCAAATCTGTAAATTATTTGAGGTAATTAAGTACTGTATTAATGTACAGTACATAATGATGTTAGTTAAGTTGTAGTATTTCATAGGATATCTATAGTGTATTTACCATAGCTACCTGTAGGATATATATAGGCTTACAAATTTTCATTGAGTTCTTGTTTCAATTCGTTAATTGACAATTAAAATCTTCATTGTCAATTAGTGTTTAAGTCATGGCAGTCTTAACGATTATTACCCTTGATTGTTTACAGATTGATCAATATTGAGTCATTAGAGAGCAATTTGCATTAATTGTTTCTTTATATACTTGAGGATGGGGCACAGAAATGACATACAGTAGAGCCATGCAGTGGCGGAGCGTCCATACAGTCAGGGGTGGCGGATGCCCCCCCTGACGGACTCAAATGGACTGCTGGCGCCCTTTTCAGCTTTATACCACTTTTTAATTGTTCGCGATTATTGACATTTTTACTGCGCTCTCATCTACCTATTGACATTTGTCACATTTTTTTGGTGTAATTTTCTTACAAAATGCTCTAACGGCTATTTATTCTTCGTTTATCTGCAAATTAGCAAGCCCGGAAAGGGTCATTTCCGGTGATCTAGGGAGTATCTTTACTCAAAAAAATTCTATACGCTCCACCCAACCTGTGGTGGCGCTCCGCTTAGATAGAGTCGAAAGCGCCCCTACAGACCATTTTCGCCGCCTCTGACCAATACCCCTAGCTCCGCCACTGGAGCCATGTATCGAAATGGGATAAACCATTCATCTCTTTGGTTGAAAATTGAGACATCACATCCTGGGGTATGGGTGGGTCTAAGGGAAGGGATGTCATCCCTCCCCGCCCCCCATATCCCATAGCTGCTGTATATATACTTTAGCAGTGTTTCCCCTTGTAATCATTTTGTGAGGTGGCTGCCTCTCTGTTTATTGTGACTGTCTCACAAAATATAATAAATTATATTACATTGTTGAAGTATATAACTCTCTTGGTTTCAAGTTCAAATCCATATATGCTGCCTGTACACTAGTACTTGTTGGAAATTTTCTAACTCATTCCAAGCTAAGTTGGCTTGTAACCATGGTTACCATATAAATATATATATATCCATAAATATACATATATCTCAAATCTTATCATCTTCAATATCTTGTCTAGATGACAGAGCACAGAAACTTCTATTTACAGTACAACCTTCCAAAAACAGCTAGTATAACCCTAAGGCCATCTTAAATACTTGGCTATATCATGAAAGCCTTGACTATTCTTTCCCCAAGTTCAGTATTCTTATACAATTTGTTTAACCTCATTGCCATGAATCACACACATATGCACAGACAGACAGACTGAGTCTAAACAATGGGGGCATAGTTTAGCATGGATCCTCCCTGTCTGTCAAATTTACAATAATCAGGGTAACTACTATACCACCACACCCTATCATAACAAAATGCAGAAGTGAACTATGCAGTATTTACAGCACTACAGGGACGACAGCAGGGTAACTAGTTTGTTGTACACAGTCTATATGTAGGATGTACATATACACAACAATCAACTAAATGCAATGATAATTATAGAGTGACAAATTTATAAAAATTTAGGACTCTTGCAACAAAGGTAATGTCAATGTATACATTGCTCTGTGGATTTTGTGAGACTATAGATCAAGAGAAGATCGGATTTCATGATCCATGATTTGAACAGATTTCAGGACTAGATACAAAATTGTGAGGATCCAGGTAACTGAAACATACTGTACTGTAGGCAAGCAAACCATTCCTGACTTCACCCATGCGTTCATGGAATAAAGCACATCCACTGTATTGCTTGGCAGAACGTTATATAATACATGCAAAATGGGCGATTAACTTGTCACTGGATGCAAATTGTGTAAAAATGCACTGTACAGCACTTTTTGTACCCTGAAACCATACAGTGGTATCTTTTATTCTAAGTGACAAAATTCAGAATCTTTCAGAGGTCAAGTTTAAAAATGCACTGTACAGCACTTTATTATTGTATCAGGACTGAAACCATACAAGAGTATCTTTTATAATTGAGACAAAATTCACAGCTTTCCAAAACTGCTTAGGTACACAAAAAACAATAATTGAACAGTAAAGTAAGTCGACAATGGCGTTCAACTGTGCAATTCTTTAAATCTATGAAATCTGCAAATCTGTGCAAAATTCCAGTAAATTGTGGGGAAAATAGTCCATAGGAAGGAAAGCATGAAAATCCAGATCAATTTTTTTCCATCAATGTATTAACTCACTAAAATGCAGCACTAGACAAAATTTTAACAGCTTAAATTTAAGCAGTTACTGTAAGAGGGCCTTAGCAGTGGACACGTAGAAACTTCCATCGTGAACATTTCTGTAAGAATATATAGATTAAATGTAGTGAAGCACGTTTTGACAGTTAATTACCATTGTGTCCATATGCAGAACTTCCAGTACAATTAATATATTTAAGGTGAATAAGATCAGAGAACGTGTAAACACACAACATACTGCAGTAAATATTACAACTATACTAAAGCATGCATGCAATGCATTCTTACTCCAGAACAGGCTCCATTGTTCGGAATATCATGTATGCTTTTCGGCTCATTTTTTTGTTTAATTTAAGCTAACAGTAGGACGCTGAAACCTCAAGTTCTACCCACACGTGTATGTGTACAATGTAATCATAATCATTATCATATACCTGTACAAAAGCATCTTCAAATATTAACACTAAATATATATGTTATGTCACAGATATTATACAGTATGATCGAATCCTATATACACATAGTATGTCACCTACAGTATCATAGGCCGCATAACACTTAACTGTAAGTACTGTACTGTACTTGTCTTTAACACAAACAGCACACGTGTGTGTGATACACACACATGAATACACTGTACAATATGTATGTATATATAGAGATATGTGTACTGTATATAGTGAAATGAAATGAAATGCCGAGATTCCAGACTTACTTGCCAGGCTTACTATCTACAAAAGGGAGGATTGGGACCTACTGTAAGAAACTAGGAACTTCAAAATGTGGGGTGTTTAATTCACTCATGTTGTTAACTGATCGTAAAATCATCTTTCTGTTTAATCCCAATTTTCATGCTAGTCATTAACATCAGTACTGAGAAAACTCATTTTTCACACACAAAACCCTTCACTATTATTATTTGGTGGTTCGACCATGAGACCTTATCAACATACTGTACATGTATGAAGCATTTTACTGAATTATGACACCTTTTAACTTTATTTCAACACACGTATGGCCACAGAGAAAATATGCTAGAATACCTGCCAACATTCACCAGCTTACAGTCAGATAAATCTTTACAATTATTAGTAACATCCCCCCCCCCCCCTAACAAAGCAAAGTGGAAAAAGTCAGACCCAATTAAGAGAAAACTTTGCAAACCATCAACTTTTCAAGAGCATTCTGAAGTTTGGAAAACTTGCAATTTAACTAGTTTATAGAATATTACATACCATTGTGCCAATGTTATGGTCCGGTGTACTATGATTCCTTCATTACAATGGAAACACAACAAGTATACCAAGCACGTACAGATATCTTGTCATATTATACATGTATGTAAGCCTCGCCGAACCAAGTAGACGTCCTTACACTTGCCAGAGTGGTCAGCGGTCATCTCACCGCAGAAAGGAATCATAGGGAAGACAACGTCACGGTATTTTAGGTATATATATCGAGTGTTCGACTTGTGTGGTAATATTCAGATTAATAGCCAATAGTGATAGGAAATGATACAGGTCGGGTCATCATACCAAACGCCTACCATGGAAGTATAATTCAGCGAAATACTTCCATCTACTTTTACTATCAACACTTAAAACAATACTGTACTATACTGTACTACCACTACTGCAGTACACTGTACTGTACTGAATACTACCACTGTACTTTACTGTACTTTACTACTACCACTGCAGTGCACTATACTGTATTGTACTGGATACTACCACTGCACTATACTCTGTGCTGTACTACCAAGTGTTGCAACGCACTGTACTGTAATGCACTGTACTGTACTGTAATGCACTGTACTGTGATGTACTGTATTGTACTGTACAGTAATGTACTATCCTTGCACTGTACTTTACTGCCATTGCAATGCACTATACTGTACTGTAATGCACTGTACTGTAACTATGCACTGTGATATAATGTACTACCACTGCAATGCACTATATTATACTGTACTACCACTGTACTGTACTATACAGTATTATACAGTACTGTAATGTACTATACAGTGATGTACAGTACAGTACTAAACTGTACTACTGTAATGTAGAGTTGCACTGTACTATACAGTGTTGTACAGTGCAGTATTAAACTGTATTACTGTACTGGATAGAGTTGTACTTTACTATACAGTAACATATTAATATGCATCGTACTTTAATACTATATACTGTACTGTACTACTGTAGCTGTTCACAGTCTATAAATACTGTACTGTATTATATCCAGAGCTCACAGGAAATTACTGTAAATGTATTGTTCTCATTTTGTGTACATCACTCTTGAGGTCTTTAATAGTTTTTCACTCATTTACATAGACAACAATCATATACAAAACCCACTTCCATCTTTGTATGGTCAACAATCTATTTCAGTGGTAATTTCCTCATTTTCCAATAATGACAAGTAGAGAGATTGCAAAATCGATCCAAAATCAATTAGGCCAAAGTACTCTAGTACAAACCGTATATACAACATTGTGAAATAACTTAACCATGGAAGGCTAATACTACCCCTAACCCCCACCCCCCCCCCCCCCCTCCCCCAGCCCCCAATGATTGCACCAAAGTGTACAGTACAGTAGGTGTGAAATTATCCAAATTTGGAATTCAGCAATCCAACCCATCAATACTGACTCCTTGAACTACTGTCCCGGTACTCCTACAGTAAATTCTCAAAGTTCAGTCACACTCATGGCTAAATTGTTGTTTTTTCAGTTCTGAGCACACATTATTGACGTATGAATACATTTCTCTCACGCTTCAATAATGATCAATGTTTAATTAATATTACTTAAATTCACAAGGCACGTTCCTGAAACAATAAGAAAGTCATTTAAATTCCTTTTTTCTCTGAAAAAGAGATCAGGTGCACTTTTACTTTCATTTTCCTTTCCTTCCCTTTTGTTCTTGTCTCTCTTGTTTTAACTTTCAAGCTTTATTTTGGTAGATTTTAAAGTGGCAAACATTTCAACCTGTATTTAATAGTTCCTACTGTATGTACATTATCAGTAAAAAAATCATCTTAAAACAACAAGATAAAACTGAAAGTAATTTATATGCCCAAAGTTCACAGTACAAAGAGAGTTGTAAACAAACATATACGCTTTGAATACATACATGTACAGTACAGTACTACATTTATGCCATATGTTGTATTGTGTACTGTAAGTAATATTGCAGTTCTCTGGTACTGTCATGTTTCATGGAAGAGAAGGGCACGGCACGGCAAAACATTTCAACGGAATACATTTTCTCTGAAAACAGGACTTAGGGTTCAGGTGGCAATTACTTATTTATTAAGAAACAGCTGACGTTTAATATTAAGGGCAGATTTAATAGATACACTTGCATTTTACAATCCTTGATGAAGTTTGTTTTATATGTTTTTATTTACTGTACTACAGCTCACATATGTGTGTAAAGTATTTAAATATGACCTTAAACACTTTTATTAAGTGAAACTTACACCAGGGACGTTTTGAGGCAAGGGCCCCAATATGTGGCCTATGGGAAGGGTGGGTGGGGGACAATATGTGGCCTCTAGGAAGGGTGGGTGGGGGACACTATGTGGCCCCTAGAAAGGTTGGGTGGGGGACAATATGTGGCTTCTGGGAAGGGTGGGTGGGGGAAAATATTTCTTACCGGAATCTCGAGCGCTGTTGTTGGATTCTAATTCATTTGCTTCCCCATGGAAGAAGGCTGTACAGTACTGTAATTTAATTATCTGGTAAGGCATGTATGCCAAAATGCCACACAAAATACCCAAATTGCCACACAAAAAATTCAAATTTCTTAATGAAATATACTTGAACTTACAAAAACTTACTATGTACACAAGATGTACTGTACACAAATTACTCAAATTGCTACACAAAATACCCAAATTACTATACAAAGTACCCAAATTACTACACAAAATATCCAACTTACTATGTACACAAGATATATATACTGTACCCAAATTGCTATACAAAATATGCAAAATACTGTACAAAGTACCCAAATTACTACACAAAATATCCAAACTGCTACACAAAATATCCAACTTACAATGTACACAAGATATATATACTGTACCCAAATTGCTATACAAAATATGCAAAATACTATACAAAATATCCAAATGGCTACACAAAATATCCAAATTGCTACATAAAATATCCCACTTACTATGTACACAAAATATATATACTGTACCCAACTTGATATACAAAATTCCCGATTTTGCTGCACAAAATACCCAAATTACTACTACAAAAAATACCCAAATTACTACTACACAAAATACCCAAAGGACTACACACAATTCTGATGCATGAACATTGGATCATGAGTCCATATTTACTTCCACACATTGCAATACAAACACACAGTACTGTATATGGCCATTGTCCAGGTACAATACTCACTGTACAACTGCAATGAAATATGTACATTATTGTGGACGTGATGCAGTACATTTTGGTTTGAAGAACCATCAAATTCACTATTTATGCACTGTAGGGTTTAAACTTAACCAGACAGAACTTACTGATTATACTGGCATGCAGTATTTGAGGATTTAACAAAAACAGGACAAAAATACCTCTTTTCTGAGCTTGGTCTGTTCTTCATCTGGTCTCTTAACACAAAACACATGTTACAAGTGAAAGGTCAATTTCACACTCTGTGAGACTTGACTCAATACTGGATCCCTTCAAAATCTTTCCCTTGATTTCCTTTTTCATTTGAACTTGCTGTTTATTGTTTATTAGGATTGTTACAGGTTCACCTCAATTGGCCTTGTATTTTATTTTTATTCTTCTTCTTCTCCTAAGTCTTCTTCAAAGTGAATAGTAATCCCAGTGTTGATTGGATAGCTTCTGAAGGTGTTTAAACACTGCGCAGACATTTTTTGTTTTGTGTTTTTGGCTGAAAACATCACTCATATTTTGGAACAGTCAGTAGTTTTAACTGTACTATCTAACACAGGTCTGGTTCACAGCATGTTAACACATGTATACAGCTTGCTGTATATACACAGTACCTTCATCTAGTTTACAACAGCAAAATTTCGCATTAATTCGAGAGCTGGGTACAAATTAAACTTTAACAGACTTACAATACCCCTAGGTGAAAATTTTACCATGTGCATGAATATATTCATTAACATCAGTCATGTACAGTGAGCCACTGCACTTACCTATTTAAAGTTAAAGTATATAACTTTGCCAAGCAGAAAAATTGGATGAACGAATGGGTGAGAACACATGTATACAGAATGTTGAATTCCAAATGTAACTCTAGACGATAAGTAGATAAATTTGGAAGGAGGAGAGAGCGGGCCGGTCCCAGAAGTGAGATTAGGGGCTGATGAGCATATAATATCTGGTATGATGGGTATTTGCTCTTTAAGATACTCATACAAACATAAAGTATATATGGAAATTAATCCCAAACATGTTTATCATACTTGAAAGACTTGCCCAATATGAATGATTATTGACACAGATACCTATACAGACTGAATTACCGACTGAAGCTAAAGTATTTCAGATCAAGTTGCAAATTTCACGGTCATAATTATTATTTGAAATTCTAAATATTACTTTACTTCAACAACTTGTTTTCACTACAGTGGTTGTTTGGTAACATAGACCATTTGTTTACATTTCTTTTGTTTCTTTTCTTACTACAGGTCACGGAAACATGAACTTGAATCTGACACTATTGTATACATAGTGATCATATGAAATTACACCGATGGGCGAGAACTCACAACAGTTTAACTGCCTAAACAGGAAATGTAATATCTAATAACTCTTGTTAAATTTCTCTACTCTATTTCTATTTAGGGGGAGGGGCGGATGGGGGAGGCACAGGGGTTGGAGAGGGGTGTCTGTTTTGAAACTTTCTTCATCACAAGTATGATTAGAATGTAAGAATAGAGGTTGAATTTGATTCTCTTCTGAAAACACTGTTCTTACAATGCCCTGAAATATGTATGTCCATGCTGTTTCCCCCCCCCCCTGGGCCCATCCCCCCCCCCTCCACACTTCCTCTCAACACAGAAACCATGTAACAAGAACAACACAGTGTTTCCTACCAACCAAGCTACTCTACGGGCTTTAACTTATCCAATGTTAACTAATGAACACATAAGGGTGAGTCGGCTTACTTAAATTAATAAGACAAACTAGTGCATGCACATGTACTGCAGATACAATTTAAATGTGTGCTACACATTAACACATGTACAGTATTCATGTAATTTTGAGGTAAAGATGTGGTGTAACAGTTTCAAGTTAACTGCAGGGAGCAACAATTACTGTACAATGTCACCTACCTAGTAACTCTCCGTACACTTATCAAAACCAGAAGGCTTGGTATTTAAGTCTGTGTAAAACCGTCACGAGCACACGAATTAGGTTTCAAATTCAACTACTGTTGGTTTCCTAGTTCTTGGGTTTCACATGTACAGAAAACCACTTGCAGATAACAAATGACAAAATAGCAAAGTAATATTCTAACTTTTAAGAGCTCAGGAAATCCTTGAAAATATTCTGTATTAGTCAATTAAACACTTCAACTTCCCTAAAAACCGAACACGCAAAACGAAACAAAATGACAAAAATCCATACATAACAATACACACTTACTGTACAATGTAAACTTGCCTGACATCAAGTAGCAAGTTGCAAAAAGGACCTCACATACTTTCACTTTTAAATGACCTTCCGTAGCGGCGTAGCGCCCTCATATTGTGTTGTGTTTACAAACGTAGCTCCCAGTTATTTCCGTTGTTACTTTGCTTAGAATTTCTGTTACGTCAAGTTTTGTTAGGATTCGTGCCAGGGACGTTTCTGGGATTGGGCTAGGTTCTCAGTGATACTTGCATTTTCAGTTTTGTTGAAACAACTCTACTTTTTCTTGATTTCAATTTGTGTGTGTTTCGGTTTGGTCAACCGGTAAACTTTATATTATTCTACTGTACTGCAAATTGTTTACGTTTAAGCAAGGCCTACAGCGGCCTTTTAGGGCTCTAGGTAGGGTGGGAATTTTGGCTGGGGGTTCCCTTTACCAAGCTAAATGTTTACTGCAGGGGTTCTGGGCCACTTCTGTACTGGTGGTATAGTTGAGGAAATCCAGGCAGTTGTGTCCCAGTTCTTTCTAATGGTTGGGTAGGGGGCAATGGATTTCTGTTAAGGGATTAGGCAGATTTTCCAGTGTTTTGGAGGCCTGCTGCCATAAAGTTTGTTTTGTTACAGGTTGAAAGTACTGCCTCCAAAGATCATGTTGTCTCTTATCACCTGTGTGTATGTTTTAGTAAGAAGCTAATGATGTCCTGATGAGGAGTTCGGTCTTCTGGGATTCTTCGCATACCAACGTGCCCACCCCCCCCCTGTCACCCCTCCTTGCACAGTGCCTGGGGTTGACACTTTTATATAAGATATACAGTATATTTAAAACATCCAGAAAATTGGCGTTGAACCTTGCTCAAAATTTCCAGAACTATTTTGCTCAGATACAGAAATTTCAACCCTTGACCCATCTGGAGACATTGAGGAGTGTTAAATTAGCCAATTAAATCCCTCACAAATATCTGTACAAAGGGATACATGCCATTGAGAAGGTGTTACTGTACTGTAGTCTGTAGCAATATAGACATCAATATTTGAACATGGATGATTAATGTTTGGGCAAAAAAAAACATTGCCCAAAATTCTACAGGAAAGAATAAAAGAGGACTTACTTTAAAGAGTTCACTTTCAAACATATGTATAGACAAAAGTCAAATGCTTTAGTCAATAAAATACATAATTCAAGATGTTCTGATGGTCTGAGGGTTTTAATCCATCAGCTTACTTCACAGTGGCCACTGTAACACGTCAATACAAAGCTACAAAATATGTTTTCAAAATTTAGCTGCACATGATTATCATTTCTCTCTCTTTCTTTTTCCTTTTGCTTCCTACTGTAGCATATGTTCTTCTTTGCTATAATAGAAAGTCATTAAACATGGCTAAACACTCGAAAGCTGTAATTGTTTTCTGAAGTACATCACAGTACAGGAGTACTATAGGTCACAATTATTTGTTTCTCAATAACACATTTCACTTTGTAACAGGCTATCTGCCATTAGCATACAGCAGACATTCCAACTCACACGCATTTGGCGTGTGACACACGCATTTCCAGCCCTTCACACGCTCACACGTTATGTGCACTTTATCACACGCAATCCACAAACAATCTCCGAAAAACCGTGTGTGTCTTGAGTACTTACACTTAGGCCTACAAGAGTAGTGCGTTTGCCATGGTGGTGGTGGAAAACGCCGGGTGGGAGAGGTGTTGGTACTAGAGATTGAGAAGTGTGCTTCAATTTCCGATATAAATGTTCAATTATGTTAGCAAGTGATTACTTTCATCGATTCAAGAAAAGTCTTTGTTGAGAATTGTCATGCTTGATGAGTTCAATAATATATATATGATGATGAAATTCTCAATATAAAATTACTCAGAGAAACTGAAAAAGAATGCACCATTTTGCATCTAGGCAGTCAAAAATACGAAAAATTTTCAAAAGGGGAGGGGGAAACCCCCTCCCCTTAGACCCCTCCCCCACTGCCGCTGATCACACTCACAAAAATTTTCATCAATGTTGGAAAGTCTGCATACAGTATAATTACAACTTAGGCCTACATGTGGTCATTCATTTCCATTCCCATATTTATTCTATTTCAATTTCTTTAGACCTAGTATTAAGCTAATCAATGTAACTATGGCCTTCATTGGCCATACTTCACTGGCAAATTAGGCTAATGAATTATTGCAGGCCTGTAGGCTAATTATACACTAGGCCAGTAATATGAATAAAATAGTTGGAGTAGGACTTGCCTAACTTTACTGTTACTTGTTAGTGTTACTGGTTTTAAGTCATCAGTTTAAAAAAAAAATCTGTTTACTGTATGTATAATTTGAAATTGTATATTCAATAGGTCTAGGCTTTATACAGAACACAGTCTGTGATCTTAGCCTAGGTATAAGTTAGTACCTCACTTACTTGGGTTAGCCAGTGATACAAGTGGCGTTGTCAAAATGATCGCAAAATAGGTACCAATAGCCTATTATCAGTTGAGTTAGTCCTAAACTCGGTTCCAACTCAAAAGTTTCACTGTGCATCGAGCAAGGTGGAACGGACGCGTCATACAAACACACAGACCTTTGTTCAGATTTCATTAGAATCTACAAGAGCAGAACAACTAGATAAGAAGACTGTCGAAAATCAAAGGACCTTTATATTTACAAAGAAAGGTTGCGAAATGATTGGAAATCTTAATGTAAATTGTTGACTTACCACCGCTAAACTGTAACGCCATCCGTATTGATCCATGATGGTGTTGTCAATATATATCCGGTAATACTGGAATACGGTACCGTTGACTGTTGTAAATATCCGTTCATTTAGCATACGCGTTGATATTCTGTGATGTAATATGACGCACAAAACTTACAAACCAACCAACTTTCAAAACAATACTTTTAATGCAGTTTAAGTAAAACCACGTACTTTGACAGCCTCGACACTGAAATTCAAATGAATCTTTCAAGTTTTTGTTATCAAAGAACTGTATTTGGAACGCGTTACTAAGGTTACAATCCTGTAATATACTTGTTTGAGAGTAACATTACCGTGTCGCGCCAAATTATGCTTTCCTACATAGATATAGATCTACCTTTCAGCATATTGATCAAACAACGTGCGTCCTTCTTAGTCAGAAGTGATGATACTATTGTACACATGAACTATGAATAGGATTTTGGTCGCATTCCTGTATTGTACATGGGTGTGTTTGCTAGCCACAAAAAGGAACCAAAGGTTTCACGTACTTTCCACTTTACTGGTGTCGCATCCGTTAGTTGTAGGATCCGCAGTTGTATAAACTGTTTATTAAATATTCATGAATTACCATGGCCGTTAAAAAGAAAATCACAGAGAAGTTTATTTATGATTTAAAATTAAGTACTATAAACTTTTATTTTACACTACTTTTTCCGAGACAGCAACTGAAGGTGTCGAGTACGGTACGTTTAGTAGTGTAGCCTACCCGGTTCATGGTCGGGGCGGCAACGACAGGACCAGTTGCCTACAAGCCTCGATCCCCAGCCCCCTCCCCCCCATCCCCTCCTCATCGCACGGCCATCCCGTTCCTGAAAACGTTAACGTGCCCTAAAAAAAATCTTTTAATTGTTACCTTAGTGTATTAGGAAAACATTTATTTACAGTAGTTCAATGAAAATTTAAATATATCATCAATGCAAAGTGCAATTTTAATGTGTCATGGAAATTCCTGTAACCTAAAATCAAATTAAAATACCCAGTGCCAATTAATCGAAGATTGTGTCGATCCTCGATCAGGTCATCCCCTCCCCGCCCACCGGATTGAACCATCTTCCCCCCCCCACCCCCATGCATTTTAGGCGTCGAAAACATTGTGTATTTCCCAACAGCAGCGTGCCCTAAACACTGCCTTGAATACTCTTGAATACCCA
>KN888851.1:0-14466 GCA_000934455.1 Apostichopus parvimensis | reverse complement strand
AGCATGTTTCACAAATGCAGTGTGATATCAATTCATTTTAAAATATTTGTCGTGTATCTCTCTCTTACCAGAACTTTCCATAGCTGTAACATTACCTCCATTCCTGAAGATTTCTGCACTACGATGGGCGATCTGGCTAAATTGTAAGTAAATTATTCTTTATTTTGCTTCCTTACTTGTCTCCTCAACACCAGAGCACTCTCATTCTACTGCACTAAGAATGATCTAAATAATCCTCATTGCTAACACAGGTACCCCTCCCCCCTCCTAATCGAGCTGTCCTTCACTTTTGTAAGTATCTAAAGAGATCCTCCCTTGCCTTTGGGATTGTTTGAAAGCATTCACCTCTACTATGCAGCGATGATTTGACTGAATAAGCAGTTTCTTTTGTTGAAATATTTCTAGGAAGAGAAAGGACGCATGCACAATTGCAAAATGTCTTACAATCTTCATAGGTTCTTCGCTGTTGGCCGTTTAAAAGTGTTTTTTCAACGATAAAAATTGGCGGGAAAATTATCAAAATTTTTCTATTTCAGAAGAGGCAAATGTATTTTACCGTTCCTAACCGACCGGAAATCGTTGTATTTGTCATTTTAATTTCTTTATTCTTTGGCAGAGATCTGTACAGGAACCATGTGGAGACCATACCCACGTTCATCGGATGTACCAACCTCGTTACTTTGTGAGTTTGAATATTCGATCAAAAATAGCCTACAATGAGATTGAAATATTTTGAAGTACCTGATAAGGTTGTAGGAAATGTACTAGTTATATAAGGATGTTTTATGTGAGCTTGTTTTAAAGGGTAATGTATGTTTCCCCCCTGTGCATTAATATCAAGTTTAAGGGCAAGAAGGATCTATTTTGTTATAGTTTCACAACAGATGTGTAATGCTCCCCCTGTTGCACCCTCACACCACCCTCTCAAAATGTGACAAATGTCAATAGGTAGATGAGAGCGCAATAAAAAAGTCAATAATTGCGAATAAGTAAAAAGTGGTAAAAGCTGAAAAGGGCGCCAGCAGTCCATTTGAGTCCGTCAGGGGGGGCATCGCCCCCCCCCCTGACTGTATGGACGCTCCGCCACTGTATGTCGTCCAGTTACAGAGTTGTTGACAATTAACAATTCATAATCATAGACTTTAAATATGAATCTAAGCGACTGACTTCGGTCAGCTTGCGGCTTTGATAAGCCAATGAGGCTTCTTTGCGAGTTCCTGCTTGCAGGAGGATCTAAAATATATACATACATACATGTATATATGTACTACCATCTCTGCTTTGTCATTAAACCTTTTTCTCTGTCTTCCAAGTATTTACAAGCTGCAAGATGAAGGTCAGTCTTTCCTAACATTAAGGGATATGATGCATGCTATGGGTGGCGATGACTTTGTTAAATGGACAATTCTGCCAGCCGATCAGATGCTCAGGGAAATGAAGTTTTCAGAAAAGTTCATATCAGAGGTCGTTTCCTTGGCGACCAGGGTCAACTACGGTCAGGATCCCGACATGGAAGGATTTGCAGGTACAAATGGCTGTGAGCAGGGAAAAGGGCTGTGGAAGGAAGGAAATAGGGTTCAGTGGGGTGGGAGGGGGGGGGGGAGATGTGAGGAGGAAAATGTGCCAAAGCTATTTCAAGGTGATCAATATTGAGCCCAAAACTGAAGAATGGCATAAACTGTTGAAAGTTTCCCAAGTGACTTTCCTGCAGGTTTCAGTCAGCTATACATCTGGGCATATAATATGTAAGCATAAACAAAATCCATAAATTAAGTTTGCTTAGCCATTGACAGCAAGCTGACAATAATACTGTCCAAAAACATATTAAAAATTTAAAAAATTGCATAATATGGAGAAGAAAAAAAGTTCCAACTGATAAAGTTTATATTAAGTTGATTTATTTGTTAATAAGAGAAGCTATGAAATGCATTTGCGTTGCTTTTTGTGAGAGGGTTTAAACTATAAAGTTGTAACTACTAACTACCTAATTTGATTTGCAATAATTCTAATTGTATAATTCTAATTTTTGTTTGTAATGTTTGCTACCTTCTCTGCAGCTACTGTGTCGCTGGCAGGAGTTCAGTCGGGATTGTGGGCAGTAGAGGGCGGCAACATGCTTCTACCGGAGAACTTCCTGACTGAATCCAAAGCAACACGAAGAAGCAATTCAGTGGTCAGAGTCGCTCTTGGTCAAAACAGTGACAATGTTACGAAGCCATCATTCATGGTCACTTACATCGATGGAGACAAATCTAAAACAGACCGATATGACATCGTCGTCATAGCAACACCTATAGTTCCAGGTGTCAGTGAGATAGATTTCGTCGACTTTCCATCTCCTATTGGACCGTTTCCTGGTGAATACCGCAGCACGGTCGCAACTTTTATCGATGGTACCTTAAACCCCGAAGCTTTCGGTAGAACGAAGGAAGAAGGATTGCCCGATAGTGTGCTCACAACCCAAGACATTCCTCTCGGGATAAGAAGTGTCGCTAAAAATTTCCCTGTCACCATAGAGGGCAATGTTGACAAGGACAAATTTGTATATAAAATCTTCTCTACGGAGAAAGTGAGCAGAGCGCAGTTGGATACTATGTTTTCATCTCGCAGCGAAGAGCGGTCGGAGGATTGGCTAGCTTACCCCTATTACAAGGATGTAAATATTGATAAGGTGGCGTCCTTTCAGTTGCATGATGGGATGTTTCATGTCTCACCGATAGAGTGGGCCGCCAGCGCGATGGAGATGTCAGTTATCGGAGGAAAGAATGTGGCTCTTCTTGCCAAGCGGTACTGGAATGGTCTCACGGAAGAAAATGGTAGGACCGGAATTGCAAAAGATGAATTATAGAGGGTCAAAGAATTGCTTTATTGAAATAATGCAAGAGATATAATTGGAGAGGAATTGCAATTGGTGTCTTTCAAAAATTAGGCATGTCAAGATCCCGCTTTATCTACCAAATTAATAGCATTATGGTAAGTTTGTTTGACTGACAAAAAACCCATAATGTAAGCATCCTGATAACGTTAGCATTCAATTAATAAGTAGTGTTCTTTTGGTGATATTGATTGTAGAAGAATTCTCATTTTTGTACTATCAAAGCAAACATGTATTTTGGCTAGTTCTAGACTAACAAAGTTGCTTTATTCTTTAATTTTTATTTTCAATTGGATAAGGGTGGTGCTTTTACCATAATAAAGATGGTGTGAAATTTTACAACATACCAAGGTATAATGTGTAGTCTTATCAAGATGCATTATTTTTTTGAGATAGTTTATTGGATGCAAGATTTGAAGGAAATCAAAACAGCCAATTGGAGGCTGGTATTATGGGACTCAATTTACTGGGTTATCATTGGTGGAAGCACACCCCCTAAACAATATTATCTCTAAATTAAATGAGTAACTCGCTTCAAAGAACCAATCAGGAGGTGAAGGTGAGAACTTTACATGTATGCTCCACCTATTTGTAAGCCACCCAGGAAAGAGCATCAGGGATTCAAAACCTTGTTGTCAGTCTTCAAAAGTTTAATCGTATTGTATAACACGCTTAAATAACTTCTTAACATTCATCTTTATAATATAGTGGGAGAAATTTTTACTAGGGAAAAACTTCAATTCTTATGAATTGCCAACATTCTTGTAAGAGACTTAAAGGAGTTTAAGAGAGTAAGTAAAAGGTGTCTTCAGTATTATATTATGACAACTGATCTGGAATGTCTGACCATGAATTTATACTAAACAAATGATTTCTTAGAAGGTATGTGGAGATGGGAAGGGGTTTGTAGGGAGGAATTGGATGCGAGTGAGGTTTGCAGGGAGTAATAGGGGTTTCCAGGATGGGATGGGGGAAGGGCTGCCCGAGAAAAGCAAGTATAAGTTTGCCATGGCCTTGTTATCCTCTTGGTAGCCATGTTCTGTTGGTTTGTAGATTATGTTACATTTCTAATAATCAGTTTATGTTTAATGGCATTCAAAAAATGATATCTGCAATATTAACAATTTTGTTATTTTCTTAAATAAATAATCATATGAAAGTAAACATGATCTTTATTTTCCATGGGTCTTCTTTGGGCAACATTTGACCTCATGAAAGTCCACACTACTTTGCTCCTCTCTCACCCTGTCTCCAATCTACATGATAACTTTTCTATCTACCTGGTCTTACTCTAGCATGGAACCAGAGAGAGGGGTAGATGTTTGCCCCCTTCTCAACACCCCACACAAAAAAATTAAAAGCATTTAGTAGCACAACCTTGCCCATCGACCTAATTCTAGACCTAATTTCACTTTTAAAGTTTCCTCTTTAACCTCAAGGAGGACCCAGATCCCCCCCACCCCACCTTCCCCAACAACCAGACCCTCTCCTTTTTCAAAACCCTCTATATACCATTGAGGTCTACCATTCAGAAGTTTACCAACATGTTTTTCACCGAACTTTACATCCGACAATATCCACTTGTTTTTCTTGCATTGGTGATTATCTTTCGTACTGAGATTCTTTGACCAAATTCAAAATTCTTTGCACCAATACTGAACAATAACCATTCTTTAAATTTATGTCGACATCAGCAGTGAGAGAGAGATCTAAAGTATTCCATCAATTTGCTAAGAAGACACTTGGATGTACATGTCAGAGTTACTTATCACAGGCCTAATGGAACAAGAAGTAATCAAGTAACTTTTTATTGTTTGCATGAGTCATTCAGGATAACATTTTACAAGGGACGGTAGGGGGGGGGGGCAGGTGGGTGGTGTGGTAATGGGCAGTTGAAACTGAATTTACAACAAAAAGAAGAAATGCATTAAATTTACATTGGTACCATATGAAGACAATCTCTTATGAACATTGGATATGGAAAAATTGAAGGAGTGCGAGGGGAGGGGTGTGGTGGAATGATGAAGTGAAAAAAATGACTCCCCCAGACCCACATTCATCCCTTGTTTCAATTTATATTTTTTCAATTACTGATCTACATCACAAAGTATAAATTGCAGTTAGAAAGAGGTACTCATAATGAATATTAAACAAATCTTTTCATTGCTTTTGTTTTTCAACAATTTATTAATTCATCAGGAAAGACAAATGAAAAAGAAAACGCATGAATGTTTGTATAAATATAAAACATGAAGTATTATAAAACAAGCGAAGATTATTGTATTTGAAACAAAACCCACAGAGTATCAAGACAAGTCAGCAACAAATATAACTTGTTTTGAAAATTAGAAATCTCAAATTCCCATAGAGTGGAATATAAAAGTAAGTAGTGTAGATGGAAAATTACTCAAGTTTGGGCATTTTTATTTATACAGATGTGGTTCCTTTTTTTTTAAACAGAAAGTTTTCTGTGCACAGTTTGAATTAGCTCAAGCATCAACCATTAGCTAAATGTTTTGGCTACCTGATACATAATTATACTAATAGGGTAAGCCTACATTTGGACACTCCCCAGCCATGTAGTGAGTGTATGCACTAGTCACCTGTACTCATTTATTCCTCATGGATTTGTACTAGCTGGTACTCACACACACACTGCATAATATAAAATACTACCCACTCATGCTCAGAACTGTGTATTTGAATTCATACTAAGGGGATGATTTGTAACAAGTCACAGTTTATTTTAAGGTTAAGTCAGGTCACT
The DNA here is from genome assembly GCA_000934455.1 of Apostichopus parvimensis. Classification (NCBI taxonomy): domain Eukaryota; kingdom Metazoa; phylum Echinodermata; class Holothuroidea; order Aspidochirotida; family Stichopodidae; genus Apostichopus; species Apostichopus parvimensis. The sequence continues at coordinate 8,824 of KN888851.1, read as the reverse complement.
GCCATTGATGTTTGCTGACTCTGGTAGAGTCATCAACTCGAGTCACTGTGTAATCTAGCTGGGTTGGATTGACCAACTTATTCAAGTCACTCAGCTTTTAAAATTTAGTGCCTCCGATTCATGGCTCGTTTACAACACTGCAAAGAGGAATTGTACTCATACTGTTGCACTTGTACCACAAGCCTGCTAATTACTATTTTCAGTCAAAAGTCTGCCTATGAGTAATGGTTTTGTTTCAAATACAATATCATTGACTTATAGACTACAATATTAATGTTGAAATCGTAAGCTGTGGTAAATATAAGAACTTATGCAAACATATCTGTTAACTAAAGACAAAATGGTTAAAAATCAAGGTGATCTTTTTGGGACTTTTTTTTTTCTTGGATAGAATAGAATACTTTGGTCTCAAGAAATAATAAATTCTAAAACATTTTTGAACTACAAAACAATGATCAAGGTCTATTTTGAAATATTAACAGCATGGCAAATTGGTCAAGATGATAATATTATATGAATACACAAGAGCAGAAACTAACTGAAGTAGGTACTGCCTAATTGCTTTCTTAATATTTTCTTATTGTCTTAAAATTTACTCATACTGTTGCACTTGTACCACAAGTCCTGCCAACTACTATTTTCAGTCAAAAGTCTGCCTATGAGTCATGCTTTTGTATCAAATACAATATCATTGACTGATAGATTACACTATTAATGTTGAAATCATAAGCTGTGGTAAAACAAGAACTTATGCAAACATTTCTGTTAACTAAAGACAAAATGGTTAAAAAACAAGGTGATCTTTTCTGGAATTTCTTCAATGTATTTTCTTGGATGGAATAGAATACTTTGGTCTCAAGAAATAATGAATTCTAAACATTTTTGAACTACAAAACAATGATCAAGGTCTATTTTGAAATATTAACAGCGTGGCAAATTGGTCAAGATGATATTACTATTTGAATACACATGAGCAGAAACTAAATGAAGTAGGTACTGCCTAATTGCTTTCTTAATATTTCCTTATTGTCTTATAATTTACTCATACTGTTGCACTTGTACCACAAGTCTGCTAATTACTATTTTCAGTCAAAAGTCTGCCTATGAGTCATGGTTTGTTTCAAATACAATATCATTGACTTATAGACTTACACTATTAATGGTGAAATCATAAGCTGTGGTATAACAAGAACTTATGCAAACATTTCTGTTAACTAAAGACAAAATGGTTAAAAAGCAAGGTGAACTTTTCTGGAATTTCTTCAATTTTTTTTCTTGGATGGAATAGAATACTTTGGTCTAAAGAAATATTAAAATATCTTAACATTTTTGAAAAGCTGATCAAGGTCTATTTTGAAATATTAACAGCATGACAATTTGGTGAAAAGGATATTGTTATACAATGTCTGATCACTGAGAATGCTTTGCAAAATGAAACCGTGCTGCTACATGGGTCCATGGATAAAAATATGCTATTTTTTATTACTGACACAAAAACATGGGAATGAAAATGACATTGACTTCTCAATGCTAGCATTTGATAGAAAAAGAAAACAATTTGTTGAGAGCAACTACGACAGTTCATCTGTCATTTAATTAACACAATCTGAAACAATCTTTGACAATTTTTCATTCTTCGATTTGTCTGAATCTCTGTAAATCCGTCTAGTCTCCAAAAGGTGAATAGAATCCTACACGAGGCATAGACACATTTAGTTCTACCAGTCTGCCTGTCTTCACTGTGAAAACAATTCCACTCTGAAAGAAACTGCAATCTCGTTCTTCCTGGGAGACTTTCAAGAGCATTGTCTTGGAAATATTCAGCACCACCAAATCTACCGTACGTTGTTTCCTTTCTTTCATATAAGTTTGATAGCATTCACCATCATATCTCACCAGTGCCTCCATACTTTCTCCTCAATGCATCTGTAGATTGCATCTCATCCAGTAACGTGTCAGAACGGTGATCGGTCGATCCAGCCTTTTCCGCCAACTCCCAGATCTTCCTCCTTTGAACTTCTGTCAGACCATTGCTATCCTTTTCTGAGGAGGTTGAAAAAGATATATAACAGAATTAAGGGAATTACCATAACATATCGGAACGAACGTCGCCCAATATGCTTGGAAATTGACTGTTAGACTAAGAAACCAAGTAAAAGGAGAAATGAATGTGAAGGGAAGAAATATGAATAAGATATCAAATAGCTTACTGAAAGAAAAACAAACTTGAGAGAATTATATAAAAAATCTGAGAATTACAAAAAAAATTGAAACCAAAGTATTCGATTTTGCTTGGAAATTAACTGTAAAACTACTTAACAAAGAAAAGGGAGATATGGATATAAAGGGAAGAAATATGAATGAAATATGAAGTAGCTTACAGAGAGAAAAACAAACTTGACGGAATTGTATGGAGTTTCTCATCGCTTGAAAATTGACGGTAAAACTAATTTACCCTAAAAGAAAATGTTAGTTTGACATAGATTACAAATAGAGTTAAAATACAAAATAGTAAAAAAGCTACAAACCAACAAAACAGCTTCCAACAGCTGATGAAGTAATCTATAAGGAGAGGTGATCGTACCAAGTGTCAGAATTGCTTTGCTTGAGTATGGCAAAGATGACTGACCCATATAGATGAGCTGGCACCTCTCTAAGCCATTACTTAAAGGGGGATGGGAGTGGGCAGGGATGGAGAGTGGTCCTTTGTGGATGGACAGTGAAAATATAAAAATAGTCCAGGTTTGATGACTCACAAGAGTTCAAAAATCATATCAATTAGTATATATTGGTCATAATGAGGAAGAAGGGAGTTGTAGAGGGGGGTATGTTAGAACAACCGTTCCCTACATCCCATAATTTGTTATGTCTAATGGAGTAGTTTCTATCATAAAGACATCGTCCGTTCACCTTTCATCCCGATGGATGGATCCCTTTAGTAGGGTTTATAACAAACAACATTATCTAAACTGTTCACTTCAGACCTTCTTACCTTCAACATTTTCAACCTCTAATTTATCTTCCTCTTTCTCCCTGACGAGGGCCTTCTCCTTCTCCTCCTGCAGGACGCGCCAACTTCTCGGGATGCGAGTTCCGTCTCCCGCAACCTCCGATGTGAACTGACAGAACCTTTCCCTCTCGTCCCTCAAGGCCTTCTCATCCTCAGGTAACATCTCGACCGACGACAGAGTTATATCGGATGTAGATTTTGGTATTTCGGTCATCAACACAGACGATGAAGATTTTCCTTCATCCGTGTGACTGTATTCAACGGAATCTCTCTCCGACAACTCTGTTGAAGTTTCAGTTTCTTTATCGAAGGAGATTTCACCTTCGCTTATGTCCTCGATCAAGGGTCTGTTTTGCAGCGGTTTTGATTCTCCTTGGTTTATGGATGGAGATATTTCTTGGATGAGGGACTTGGGCTTTGTTTCTTCATAGATTCTCTGGATGAGGGGTTTTCTGGAGTCTTCTGATGATGATGAAGATGGAGTAATCTCTTCAATCAAGTTGGGTTCTTTGCTGACCTCTGTTCTTGAGGCTGCTCGGACTGGCAGTGATGTAATGGGTGTTACATCCAGTTCTTCAATCAGAGTTTTCTATAGTAACAATTTAAAGAAAAACAGTAAAATACAAGAAATGATGGTAACTAGGTTAAAATGCTATAAAACAGCATTTTGAGGAATGTTCCCAATACTAAAGGCACATCACAATGTAGGTTACAATTTTTACATGGGGTTAATTTTCATTTCAAATCATGAGGTGAAAATAAAAATAAATTTGACTATTTCAAATTTATTCTCTTTTCGTGTCGTTGCAATAAATACCATGATCATGAAAGAAATGTCCAGGTTATGAAATACTGAGGACCGTACCAAATTCAGGTTTTAATCATTGACGAAAGGAATTAGAAGAATTAGCAATCTATGTAATAATTCCACACATGTAGTATGAGTCCTAACAGCATGAGTACACTTACAATTAAAATTCACCTTGGAAAGAGTATAAGTACAAGGCTCAAACCAAGATGACAAGAACTTAAAAGGATTTTCTTATGACAAGACAATATCAAAACTTATTTTGAAGAGAAAAATATTCCACAGTGCTAGTTGAAAACCCCATCTCAATATCTTGTTGCTTACTGTGAGGCTTGATTGAAAGTGACCTAGTTTGACAAGCTAAACCTTTGATTATTCCAGGGAGTGTATCAGAGAAGGTAGTCTGTGATGTGATTTTTAAGAAACAGTCACCGAAGATAGAGACTGGGCATGAACACAAACACCTTGACCCACCTCTCAACTTGACCCACCTCAACAACTTGACCCACCTCTCAAACCCCAGTCTGGGTATATTGCAACTGTATGCTAACCATGTGATCATGGCTGTGTTATATGATTATATGCTTAGTGAATTGCCATGATTCCCCTTGAAAGGGAATAATAACCAAGCAAGTCCTCTACTTATACGTCAGCCCAACAGGTTACAGGACCTAGCAAACTACCTGACAAAACAATTGATAAATTTGGTACAAACAAGGACAGTGGAAGCGAAATCTTTTTACAAATTTACAGATAAGTTTTTAAGTAAATATCTCACCTTCTTTGATTGCTGTGCCCAGTGAGCTTCTGATAAAGATAGTTCTTCAATATCAACCTCTTCCAAATCAGGTAAATCCTAAAGAAATAAAAATTCAGTGATACAAAAATTGAACATACATCATTGCACAATACCTTATTATCATAGTTTAGACATAACCTGAGGAAATAGCGCAATGAACAAAAGTACAATTAGTACAGCACAGTACAATACTGTACAGTACAATATAATACAATACTGTACAATATAGTACTGTACTGTCTTGTACTGTACAGTATTGTACTGTACAATATAGTACTGTACTGTCTTGTACTGTACAGTATTGTATACTGTACAATATAGTACTGTACTGTCTTGTACTGTACAGTATTGTACTGTACAATATAGTACTGTACTGTCTTGTACTGTACAGTATTGTATGGTATTGTACTGTACAGTACAAGACAGTACAGTACTATATTGTACAGTATTGTATTATATTGTACTGTACTGTACAGTATTGTACTGTACAGAACAGTACTGTACAGTATTGTACTGTACGGTATTATATGAAGATGCATTTCAATGAACAAAAGAACACATTTTCTTTGCATATCTCTTGTACAAACAAGAAAATTTCCTATGAATAGTTGCAAGCAAAGCTGTTGATGATTGCATGTGCACAGATTAGCAAAAAGAAACACCTGAAATAGAAACTTAAGCATGACTTTAATTTTAGACCCAATCTCTTTGTTCTTAAATTTTTATTTTTTTTAATCAGTCATGACTCCAGTCACTCCTGTTTTTGCAAAATGAAAATATTCATATTAACTGGTGAAGTTCTCTTCATGATAACCAGAACCACTTGACTTGAATGTAGGCCATGGAGAGGGGGTCAAACTTTAATGCTCATCAACATACTTGGTTGCAATACTGATGAGTTATTCATCCCTAAATTCAGAGTAAACCTTACACAATCTATAATTACTTGAATAAATTTACAACTCATCAGAGATATAATTAGCTAGAACAGGATTTCCAATGACCTCAAGATTACAGGTCCTGTGCTCTATCAACTGAGATAGTGCAATGTCCCCTTATTTGACGGCAAACCCTGTTTATTACTTAAACAAATTTGAACTCATCACATCTAAACTAGTGCAGTACAGGTATCAGATGTGATTGTGTATAGATTCGTTTTACATTATACACAGCTGCTGCAGTTTGGGTGTCAATGACACAGCCCCATATCATTGTATTTTCCCTTTTGAATTCTTGAGCTCACATCTCCTACACTTTGTTTGAAATATTTTGACACAAATATTTGTATATTACAGTTGTTCATTGAGACCCCTTTTTTTTTAATCAAATATCAACAATTCTGGTTTAGTATTCATATTGTTATGTAGTTGTAAATCTGGAAATTAAATAGATTCGATCCAATTATCTTCCAGACAATGCACTTACATCGATATTAATCTTCTGGTTATCGTCTGTCAGTTCATCTTCTCCATGGTTACCACTCACTGCTTCTTCCTTCACATCTTCCTCTTCTTCCTCCTCTCTGGTACCTGCTGGACCTCTAGTGACATCAAAGGTAAACATCGGCTCATCTTCCGGTGGTTCGTGGATGTAGGTTTCTGGGTCACGGATCACCATGGGTTTGCTGTCCTGCAGCTAAGAAATTCAAAATGCTCTCCCATTTAGTAAACTTGTGTTGCTATGGTAACATGCATTACTGTAATTAGGAATCGAAACAGGATGATTTATAGTTTTCCAAGTAAAATTCACCAATCTTAAAACTGGAGCCTAAATTTTCGAACACACACCCCTTCGTTAGTGACATGATAACGTAACCAATTTTTTAATAAATGAGCAGGTTTTCCAAAATAGCCAAAAGGGGTAACCTGATTTCAAAAGGCTGGTTAAATTTACAGCACAAGTGAAATGAAAGCCTCACCTGGTCATCTCCACTCTGTTGCTGTTCCCTCCTCTTGGCCTCAGCTCTAGCCCTGATTGCTGAAAGAGCTGTAATTAACAGACATGGGACAGTCATTAATCAGAATAAATGTCAAAGATGTTAGATGCATCAGTATCTTAACACTTTCATATAGTCACTGGGAACCTGTGATAAGCTCTTGACATGATGATATTGGGGGTTGGGAATGGGAGGGGGGAGCACTGATACCAAGACCCTACCCTCCACCACCCTCAAGCATGAGTGAACATTAATTGAGTTTTGAGCATATTTAGGATAATCAGAATAAATGTCAATATTTAGAATAATCAGAATAAATGTCAAAGTTTGCAGAAGCATCAGTATCTTAACACTTTCATATTGTGACTGCTAACCTGTGACAAGCTCTTTCCATGATGATATTGGGGGTTGGGTGGGGGGGTACTGACACTACAACCCACCCCTACCCTCCACCAACCTCCAGCATGAGTCAACATTAACTGATTTTTAAGCATATTTAGTATAATCAGATTAAATGTCAACTGAACAAGGTCCATCATAAATGGTTTCCATAAAGAGGTTGTCAAGGCAACTGGTTTAAGTAAGTTGGAGGATTGACAGTTGGACTTTGAGAACAAAGTTTGACCATGGGCAACTGTTTGCCTTTAAAACTTGTTAATGGTATGGTACTGTCAAAAATAATAACATAACTTGAAAGAAAGAAATCTATCAAAATTTTCTATAATAAACTATTAACATTCTAAAACTTCCAGTGTTACTGTAAACCTATGTCAAGGTGTTACTATTATGCTACTAGAGAACATTGATATCCTTACCCCCACATCCCTCTTCCCCCTCCCTTACACAAAACTTGGTACCATTAATTGACCTTAAAACTGATTTGGAGCAATATTTGTGACCTTTCAGAGGACAGGACAAACACATAGCAGTTAAAGATGAATGTAATAATTACTGAAATGCTGCTCACCATCAACGCTGGCTTGAATCTTTGCACGGTCACGACTGATCCAACGTTCCCTTTCAGCCTTCTCTGCTTCCCGACCGCCTTTGGCCCTAAGGAAAGCAAAGTTTCAAAACTGTGGTATAATTCTGATATTGTCATATATTTTTAAAAAGCTACAGGTTATTTATCTAACAGCAGAATTAGGAAGGCCAATCTGTAATTCCTTCATTTTTAAAATCGTCTAGAGAATTTGAGTAAAGACATTGTAAGCAATCTGTAACATATATGAAATATCTTAAATCAAAGTCAATCAAATGTCCAAAGGATAATTATTGTCTCTCAATTTCTGAAAATAAAAACATAAAGAATGTGATGTAGCTATTTCTCATTTCTTAACATCTTTTCCAATACACTTGTGTCTTTAATATTCAAATATATTTTGTTAACAGAAAATGTAAGTTTTGCCTCAAGTTGTAGCCATTTCCAACTGAGTTATTGAGCTGTGTGAAGAAACTTACGATATATATTAAGAAATTGTCCCAACTGGGTGGTTGTGAGGTAAATGGGTGCTATATTGTGGACAGAGACCAGACTTTCTCGACTGGCTAGATTTATCTCCCATCTGTCGTCTTTCAAGATTGTCAGAGGGGTCAAAATATGAAGTTTGTAAAAAATACTTTACACTTATCTGCACAGGCTTACTTTAATTAGACAAAACTTTGTAAATTGCTTTGTAGCAATGCTTTAAGGATATAATTTGCAAAATTTGACTGCAAATCTTGATGTTATCTTGATGTTCTTACCATGCCTCGGTGCAAGCTCTCTCTCTGTCAAACACAGGCCGATCGTCCAAGAACGTAAGATGTTTCTGAAAACAGAGAAGAACTAGTTTACACAACATTCAGCACTATCGGAATGATTATGATGTCTTCACATGAAACTTGGATGAAGGAAAAAATATTAAGATACATTTCCTCATCAACCAAACATAAACTTATGTGAATAACAAGATAATTATGCCATACCTATGCTAACGTTTGATCGATATCAACAAACTGGAAATAATCATGCTGCTTTAGAAAACTACAACATGATAATCTAGTGAACAATCCAATTGTTGTTATAGTTAAACAAGTTAGGCAAGGCACCATGAATATTCATAGCTTTGAGAGAATCCAGTGAACACTCCAAATGTTGTTATAGAGACACAATTAAGTTGAGTAAGGCAGTTATGAATATTTATAGCTTGTTCATGCTTGAGCCTATCATCCTTATATACCAGTATTCAGTCTTAACAAGTGGAATATATATAGTTATTTCCTCCTTTT
>KN888850.1:29559-47195 GCA_000934455.1 Apostichopus parvimensis | reverse complement strand
ATTGTGTCATACAGTAGCTCTTTAATTGTGTCATACAGTAGCTATTAAATTGTGTCATACAGTAGCTCTATTAAATTGTGTCATACAGTAGCTCTTAAATTGTGTCATACTTAGCTATTAAATTGTGTCATACAGTAGCTCTTAAATTGTGTCATACAGTAGCTCTTAAATTGTGTCATACAGTAGCTATTATATCGTGTCATACAGTAGCTATTAAATTGTGTCATACAGTAGCTATTAAATTGTGTCATACAGTACTGTAGCTCTTAAATCGTGTCATACACTCACTCACTCACTCAGTCCCATGACTGTGAAGTCGTCGGGGAGACAAAACGGTTGCAGCTAACATCTTCCTCCATGCAGATCTATTAGCAGCAGTGGCGAGCAGGTCTGGCATATCCAAGCCAGTCCATTCCTTCACGTTGTCGGACCAGTTTCTCCTCTGGCGTCCTCGTCTGCGACCACCCTCCACAGTGCCCTGGAGTATTACCTTGGAGAGACTGTCATGCCTTGTGACGTGGCCAAACCACGCCAGTTTCCGGCTTTTTGTGTTGACAGGAGTGGTTCAAATGGGCCCACCAGGTCTCCGACCGTTTCTCGAACATAGGCGTTGGTCTTACGGTCGGTGTATGAGATGCGGAGTAGTTTTCTCAGGCATTTGGTCTCGAAAGCCTGGATTCGCCTCTCGCTTTCAGCCAGGAGTGTCCACGTCTCGCAACCGTAGAGTAAGATGGAGATGACCAGTGACTTGTAGAGCCTGAATTTGGTGGAGAAGTTGATGTTACTCTTCCAGATCACATTTAGCCTGGTCATTGCTGCTGTAGCTGAGGCAATCCGGATCTTGATCTCTTTTGCAGAGGTGCCATCCTTGGTCAGAGTCACTCCCAGGTATTTGAAGCTGGATACTTCCTCTAAAGCCTCGTTGTTCATAGTGATATGAGCATTGATGTTGTTCCTGCTGTTCACTAGGATCTTCGATTTCTCTGTGCTGATTTCCATGCCAAATTTGCCGGCTGTTGTAGCAAGTTTGTTGGTGAGGTCTTGGAGCTCGTTAATGTTGCCTCCCATCAGGTCTATATCATCAGCAAACCGAAGATTGCAGATTGGCCGTCCACCAATGGAGATAGAGGTATGGTGGTCTTGGAGAGTTTCCTGCATGATTCTTTCGAGGAATAAGTTGAAAAGAACTGGTGAAAGTAGACAACCCTGTCGAACACCCACAGTTGTCTGGAAGAACTCTCCTAGCTGGTTGTTCAGAAGAACTGCACTGCTAGAGTGACTGTACAGTGAATGGATGACTTGCACGAGTCCTTCCTCGATGTTGAATTCTCTGAGGACATGCCAAAGGCCATCATGCCAGACTCTGTCGAAGGCCTTCTTGAAATCGATGAAGTTGTGGCAGAGGTCGTGCTGATGCTGGAGATGTTTCTCAGTAAGTACCCTGCAGTTGAAAATTTGCTCGGTGGTACTCCGACCAGCTCTGAAACCTGCCTGTTCTTCAGATAGTCAGTCCTCGGCCTTGGAGTTTAGTCGGTTTAGAATGACACGGAGCATTATCTTGCTGGGGTGGCTGATCAGGCTTATGGTCCTGTAGTTTTGACAGCGCCTGAGGTTTCCCTTCTTCGGGAGTGGTATCACCAGTGATTGCATCCACTCATTTGGCCATTTCTTCTCCTCCCAGATCTTCTGACAGAGGGCAGTTAGGGCCTTGGTTAACTCCTCGCCACCGCTCTTCAGCAACTCGGCTGGTATGTTGTCCACTCCAGGAGATTTACCTTGTTTTAGGCTGTGTATAGCTGCTTCAACCTCGGCTTTCAATACAGTCAGACTGTCCTCCCCTCCCGCAGAGCTATTACCATCCGTTCTGGTCTGACCTTGGTCCTCCGTTCGGGAGGGTTGTTGGTGGTTATGCAGTATGGCAATGTCAGGATTGAGCTCGTAATTGTATAGGTCGTTGCAGTATTCAGTCCATCTCTTCAGAACATCATTGTTGTCAGTGAGGAGGTGTCATACAGTAGCTCTTAAATTGTGTCATATTCACTTTAACATGTAACATAATTTGAAGTTGGACATGGTGGTACACATTATGTGTAGGATAACTTCATAGTGTATAAGAGACTACTTGCCTGTAGACAGTATACTGAACTAACAAGCCATCACGGTTTATTATCTGTAGGGATGAGTGTTCATGCTTGCTTTTATGATTCACACCTGGATATCAATTGGTCACTGTTTCCACTACTATTATTGTGGGAGTTTAATCCCTACTTGTCCTTTTCATTCATGGTCTGTTCTCTTCTAGCATCCAACCATAAAAACCTCCTATTGCAGCTCAGGAGCTCCATGGGAGGTGTTGATGCACAGGATTGAGGGGGAGAGGAAGACTTATTGCTTCTAATATATATCAGTTTCCTCCCTGAGGTTATTTATAATCTCAGTTATGATACATATCACAGCGGTGTCATATATCCCAGGGGGTAGCAGTACAGTATTATTATATTCTTCTGCTTCACTGCTGCATTATAGAGTGTGCCGAGCAGGCTGAGTGGAGTACATTGCTTGCTATGTGCATTTAGCTAGAACAAGGTTTGACACAGTTTAAGATGTACAGGACAGTATTTATTTGGTCATCAGTACCCCATCTCGATGTGTGAAAAAGTCCTCGCTAGTACTCTTCCGCATCTCGGTGTGTGAAAAAGTCCTCGCTAGTACTCTTCCGCATCTCGGTGTGTGAAAAAGTCCTCGCTAGTACTCTCCTGCATCTCGGTGTGTGAAACAGTCCTCGCTAGTACTCTTCTGCATCTCCGTGTGTGAAAAAGTCCTCGCTAGTACTCTTCTGCATCTCGGTGTGTGAAAAAGTCCTCGCTAGTACTCTTCTGCATCTTGGTGTGTGAAAAAGTCCTCGCTAGTACTCGTCTGCAATATGGTGTGTGAAAAAGTCCTCGCTATTACTCTTCTGCAGGATTCCAAACTCATTTCATTCCCGGGTGTTATATAGAGTTTTTAATCTGACGATGAAACAACTCAGAAATGGAAAATAGTTTTGAGGACCTTTGCAGTCAAATACAGGTCAAGTTTGAACGATTAGAGTGACCACTTTTAGCATAGCATAAATATATTGTCATGAAAACCTTGGGTCACATTCGTTTAGACAGTTTCAAATTATGGCTACAGATTTTTGTTTGTTTGTGTGTGTATAGTCAGGGGCGGGATTTGAGTTGTGAAAGTGGGGGGGCAAATCTGCCAGCAAGACTATCTAAGCGGAGCGCCACCATCGGTTGGCGCGCGTACAAGAAATTTTTTGGCTTTACAAACCCTCCAGATGGCCGGAAACGGCACTTCCCGAGTGCTCTAAGCTGCATGTACCCATCCTTGAAATATGGATCTCTTGTCTGCAATTTGTATCTAGATAGTTAATTATTGTTTAAAAATTTGAAGAGGATTGATAGTAGAACATATGGTCAGATGGTGATGTACAACTTTTGTTATACGTCACTATATAAGCGGAGCGCCACCATCGGTTGGCGCGGAGTGTCGAAATTTTCGATGAAAGGTACCCTTAGATCGGTAAAATTAACACCCATATAGGCTTTAAATTGCATCTAAACAATTAATGAACGTGTTTAAATTTAGGGAGGACGGATAGAAGAACTTATATGGTGATGTACAACTGAAGCTTATACGTCACTATTTAGGCGGTGCACCACCATCAGTTGGCGCGGCGCATCGAAATTTAAGCAAAAGGAAATCCTAGATCAGCAAAAATGACACCTCTGGTAACAATAAATCGCATCTAGATAGTCCTTTCCCCCTAAAATTATTATTATATTGTGCATTGGACCGATCAAGAATATGTTCAGCACTCACTTCGAAATTCTCCCCGCGGTCCCCACTTCTTGGAGCACTTGGCAAATATTGGGGCTGAACATACCTTTACCCCCCCCCTACTTTTTTTTCATGGGGATAAGCCTCACAAGTCCACCGGTTCCGTCGCCACTGAAGTCGAGGAGGGGTGATTTCGAGCAGTAAAGAAATTACATCGGCATATGCCATTGCATATTGTTGAATGACACGAGGGGGGGGGGTGTCATGTGTCAGTGTATTGAATTTAATTATTGATATACCCAATATGCAAATCTGGCTTTCGTAAATCGTTTCTCTGGATTTAGTTATTCAACGCATTCAGTAGAGCAGCAACGTTGAAAATCAATTCCTGAAGCTAGCACTGTAGCACATGCCGCGGATTCATCACATGCAGAATTGAATCGCTAGTGTGTTAGCTCCAGGATTCGTAACCTGTGCTGCAAACCATGTGCTAGCTCCAGCTCCAGTTATTCTGCATGCTACATGTTACGATCTTAAACACAAATTCGACTTAGATTCGAAACAAATAGGCCTATTTGATAGAGCTGTTGTGGGGAATAATTTCGATTAGGGTTGTGCACATTTATCTGCAAAAAGGACAAAAAATTGAACTAAGATTTGGGAAAAAGTGGGGGGGCAACTGCCCCCTCTTGCCCCCCCGGAATCCCGCCCATGTGTATAGTGATCATATGCTAAATAGAGAGCAACTGAAAGATTGTTATGGGTAGCAAAGAAGACATTGTTTCTAGGTCAAAGGTTGTAATTATACACAGTGTATCCTCAGCAAGCTGTTTTGGTTTCACTAATTGATAGGCTGCTGCTATATCTTAAATCCACTGCATAGGGAAACTAGTACTGTAGATTTCATTAACCAAAGTTTGTTAATGGTGCAGCCTTCCTTATTTTCTTTCTGATTCTCTTGTTTTCAAGTTCAGATAATTAGACATACTTCCAATTAAGTACCGTCAGTTTAATTAAACACATTAGTACCCTTGATGCTTAGTTATCCTTGTTGCAGGTCATTATTACACCAGTATTAAACTTAAAAATTAGTTGCAAATTTGAACAAACTACATTTTAGGGGAGAAGATATGAAGTTTGAAAGAATTGATCAATTTTGTCTTTATTGGGGCGGAAAAAAATAGCGTGCAGTTTGAAATTTAGTTTATTCCAGTCCATTAATTAGAATTCTCAGTAGGCTATATTGAACCATAAAATTAGAAAATCACGCAGCATACTGTTTCACTTGTGATATTTACTGTTACTTGGTGAACTTGGTTTCATGTTTTCATGTATTTTGAATGATAGACATTTTGCTTTTAAAATTTACAAGATGAATAGTGTGATTGATATTGCCTCTCCTTTGTTGTCGTAGTGATATCGTTGAACTGCTGTTGAAGTACGAAGCATCACCGATTGTTCCCGATAACCGTGGTAACACCCCCCTGCACCTTGCAGCCTGGACTGGGAACAGTGCCATGTTGAATGCCCTCCTGATGAAGGGCATCACAAGGGGGCAGGTCAACGAACAGGTCAGTAGTCTTTGGTCAACTAACAGGTCAGTAGTCTTAAAGGGCAGCAACTAAGCAGAAATCACTATCATGTTACTCTTAATACAGTAGTTCATAACATACTGTAGCTAAATTCTTCCATGTAAAGTCAATAGTTGTAGTGCTGTATATTTTATGATACAAATCCATCATAAAGAGGTCACATTGCCTTCCTTGGGTTAAATTGTATTTAAGCGTTAAAGCTGCATGTCCTGTTGACAGTGTCACCAACTTGTGGTGAGTGTAACTTAGTGTGCAACTATTAGTGTTTCTTAGTGTGCCACTAGGTGTTTCTTAGTTTGCCACTATTAGTGTTTCTTAGTGTGCCACCAGGTGTATCTTAATGTGCCACTATTAGTGTATCTTAGTGTGCCACTATTAGTGTATCTTAGTGTGCCACTATTAGTGTATCTTAGTGTGCCACTAAGTATATCTGAGTGTGCCAGTAAGTGTATCTTAGTGTGCCACTAAGTGTATCTTAGTGTGCCACTAAGTGTACCTTAGTGTGCCACTAATTGTATCTTAGTGTGCCACTAATTGTATCTTAGTGTGCCACTAATTGTATCTTAGTGTGCCACTAAGTGTATCTTAGTGCCACTAAGTGTATATCTTAGTGTGCCACTAAGTGTGTTCTTAGTGTGCCACTAAGTGTGTATCTTAGTGTGCCACTAAGTGTATCTTAGTGTGCCACTATAAGTGTATCTTAGTGTGCCACTAAGTGTATCTTAGTGTGCCACTAAGTGTATCTTAATGTGCCTATTACTGTTAACTAGAATTACGAGGTACTATACATCAAAGCACAGTGGTGACATTTTGTTAAAATTAAAATGTGTGAAATGGAATAAAGAGTAATCTCGGAAGGTTCACAAATGCAAAATAACGCATAATTGACTAACTTTGCAGGACTCAGAATATGTATAAATTTCATTAAATAGTTAATAAGTAGTTAACTATGAATAGCAACACGGCTGTCACCACTTCCCATTTCTGGTTTTATTAGAGGGGAATCCAATTCTGTATGAGTTGTTACATGGTTTGGTACAAAAGATGCAATGAAAACATGATGCATGAAACAACACAAGTTACAAAATACAGCTTTAAAGTGTTTGCTAAATGGTTGGAATGTTTGTATATGAACAATAGTAGCATTGTGAGGAGTAGGTAAACAAGAACAGGTATTCTGGGAAGCTGATTGGTGGTAGGAACAAACAGATATGAGATCAGTGTTTAAATAAAGATTTTTATATGATATGAAAGGAATGTGTGGTAAATAACAGGAAGTTAGATAAGTAGAGGCTTCATCATTCACTACTTTGAAACATCATTGACAGTTGTATGGTTGACCCTGGGTGCAGAATCAGTGGTAGTATAGTATTTACTACACTGTTTGCTTACTTTCCTGTCTCCCCACAACAAGAACACTCTGATCTTACAATGCCTAGAGATATATAGAGAGCACTTGGTGATCTGTTAGCACTGCCTCGCTCAATGATCTACTTATAATAATCATGGTTGACCCTGGGTGCAGGACCAGTGGTAGTATAGTATTTACTACACTATTTGCTTACTTTCCTGTCTCCTCACAACAAGAGCACTCTGATCTTACCATGCCTAGAGATAGAGAGCAGTTTGGTGATCTGTTAGCACTGCTCAATGATTGGACCATTCTGGTCTACTTATTTTATCATTATCATTATTTATTATTTTACCAAATTTATATAGCCCTCTTTTCATGCTTTAAGCATGTTCAATAGCGCTTTAATGACAACAAAACGACAAAACCCTTAAAATATGAACATGAAGAATAAAATTGACACAGCTTAAATATTAATATAAAAAATATAAACGAAGGAATAATTTTAAAAATAATATAGATTTACAGTGAAATTCCTAAAAAGAAAAAAAGTGAGTTTTAAGTAAATTTAAGCAACAAAATGACAAAACCCCGAAAAATATGAATACGAAAAATAAAATGGACGCAGCTTGAATATTAATATAAAAATAAATATGTATCTATACTTATAATAATCATGGCTGGTATTCTGTAGCAGACACTTAGTGCTTGAGTTAATTAATGAGAGGTGGTGAGACATGAAGGAGGGCGACATGGGAAGTGTGATAGATACTTACCTGTCCCCATCCAACCTATGCACTACAATCTATGAGCCTTGCTCAATGATTGGACCATTCTGGTCTTCTTATAAAAATCATGGCTGGTATACTGTAGCAGACACTTAGTGCTTGAGTTAATTAATAAGAGGTGGTGAGACATGGAGGAGGGGGGGGGGTGATATATACTTACCTGTCCCCATCCAACATATGCACTACAATCTACCCAGCCTGCTAAATTTGGTAACATTTTAGTACCGGGTCACTGACTGACCTACTTCAGGACTAAACACCACCTTGTCTTCATTTCCTGATCTATGATAGTGTTTCATTAGTGGTAGGGTGTGATATATACTTACCTGTCCCCATCCAACCTATGCACTACAATCTACTCAGCCTCCTATCATTTTAGTACTGGGTTGCTTAGTGACGTACTTCAGGGCTAAACACCACCTCGTCTTCATTTCCTGATCTATGATAGTGTTTCATTAATGGTAGTGTCGTCTCTATTGGAAGGGTAAAAAAAACCCAAGTGTATACAGAGCCTTTCACTCAATCACTTAACTGTGTGCATCTAACGAGAGTAATGTCACTCGTTATGAAAGCTGGCTCTGTATAAACCAGCTGTCGTTAGTGTGATGAGCATTCTACATGCAAAGTATGAGTTGTTTGAAATGTAGGGCTTTTTCTCCTCTCATATATATTACTTGTTCTCTATTCCTGGATTTACAGACAGTGTTGAAGTACAGGATGAATCATTTGATTTTAATCAAGCTAGCTTCCTGATGCGTCCCTTGGGTGGAAGCCATACGATTTCCTCAGAGAAGAGCAGGATTAATTAAATGGCTCATTAAGGAAGCGCCGAGCAATGTGGATTGTATTAAGAGACGTTTTGATCCTTTCTCTCGTTAGATATGACATTTTATTTATAGAACTTCCAAGATGCTTACACAAAGCATCCTCCAGAGAACTGGCCATTTTTGGTATCATTAAATAGTAAAAAACTCCAAATACCTAAAGTACAATTGATCATGACTTAATACCTAAAGTACAATTGATCATGACTTGAGGCATTTGTCATACACAGATTTACAGCTTGACAGAAATTCCCTTTTTGAAGGTCGATATACTGGTATCAACCCCCCTCCCCTTACCCTCCTCTCCAAAAAAAAAAAAATAAATAAATAAAAAAATAAAAAAATAAAAAAATAAAATAAATAGAGGACACACCTTCTGGCCAGTCTTACTAAATCTGTCGCAATGAACATTACTATGACTGTAAGAACTCTACTGCCTACTTCTGAGTCAGCACACTACCTATTAAGATGCATAGTAGACTTTGTGATATTGCATATTTAGACTGTACTAGACACTATCCCCCCTTGTACAGTACAGTGTATCAATAATTCCATATATTTATATATTATAATAAGAAAATATCAACATTGATAGTCACACCAAAAATGAGAATAATTGTAAGTTAATTAAAATTATGTTTAATTGGTAAACAGCATGTTACAAATCTTTGTGGGTTCTTGTTAGTTCTCTGACTAATCTTTCGAAATCCTAACGATCAGAGAGTATGAGAACTTCTGAGCATTATCTGGGAGACAGATACAGAGAGACAAAATAAATAACACTGGACAACAGAGTGTAGGGGAATAAAGTCAGATCTATATGACACTTTAAGCCACTCTGTCAGTATTAGTATCATATTTATTTAGTCAATAATAATCAACTTAATTAGAGCTAAACTTACTATTAAAAGGAACATGGGATACAGATAGAAATGAGGAAATTGTTGACTTACCGTTGGGGTGCCTTCAACGAAAAACTTAATTGAATAAATAATACAAAAGAGTTCCGTGCAATAAAATACAGGTGAGTGGGTGGTCCCTTGGTCGACTAATTGCTATTCCTTGTTATGATTGTTGGTGGTGGCTGGGGGTTCTGAGTACTCTGTCTCTGTGTAGTATGATAATTAATAAATGTTTGTATCGAGTGAAACGAAATGATAAAAGTAAGCAAGATGATGGTTCCTTAGATAAATATACTATTAAATAAACAGTGCTTGCTTCTTCAAATATTAAGTAATTGAGGATGAAATGCAGGAGAGCGTCCCTCCCAAGGTGGTACAAATGATATTGACGAAGCTGGCCACCAGACAAAAGTTCTTAGTTATCTTCCTAATTATAAAGACATAATTAGTTTACACTTATTGATACTTGTCGTTAGGTTAAAATGAGTTTGTTCATTTTTTTTTAACGATCTTAAAGTTGAAAAAGTTAAAGTTTAAAAATGAAACGTTTGTTATTCTGCTTCTCACCAGAATAATGACCGTGACTCACACCTCCATTTTGCGTCCCAGTATGGACACACCGAGGTTGTAGAGATCCTGTTAGAGGTAAGAGTGTCGTAACTAATGTTTTCATTAATATTGTCCATGTGCCCCTTGTCTGTAAACGTTTTGCACTTAAAGATTAGATCAGTATTACTTGTAAAATCTTTGTTGTCTTTGTAGTGGAGTGCGAGCTATCTCTGTAGTTGCAGCGGGTGGGGGGGGGGGTGGTTAGAGGGGGGGATGGGAAATGAAATTGCAACAGTCTGTAGATCTCTCACACAATAGGCAAAAGAAAACTTTAATTTTCTACTTTTGATCATCAAAATCACATTGGGGATGATGAAATTACACTTTAAAGGTTTTGTAATTAATGGGAGCAATACAATAATTATTATAAATGTTGTAAATACAAGAAGTATCCACTGAAAAAAATTAAAAATTAGTTAAGTTTGAAGGTGTCTGAAGATAATTTTCTGTTTTCAATTCGCACACTTCTTAGCAGCCACAAATCTTCCAAAATGACTGACCATTTGTACATTTGTTAGTTTTTGTAGTATTTGTCGTCAAAACGATTTTGGGTCAACCTGTCAAGTTTTCATATTTTATAGAAAGGTGCTAACCCCGATGTTCTGAACAAGAAGGACGAGAGTCCCTTGGATCTCGCTTCGCAATACGGCCGTCTAGACGTCGTTGAGGTCCTCCTCAGGAAGCAGCCCAGTCTTCTCGAGAAGATACCGGAGGGACGCTCGTTACTCCATCTCGCGGCTAGAAACGGGCATCATCTCATCATCAGGAAACTGTTGGAGTTTGGTTGTGACATCAATAAAAAGGTGAGAGGAGATAAAAAGAAAATCATAAACAGATAGAAGATTGAGGGGAGCATGCAATTGGCACTTGTGGTATATATGTATGTGTATGTTTGTATATTAGATCCTCCTGCAAGCAGGAACTCTCGAAGAATTAGCCATCATTGGCTTATCAAAGCCGCAAGCTGACCGAAGTCAGTCTCTTAGATTCATATTTAACGTCCATGATTATGAATTGTCAATTGTCAACAACTCTGTAACTGGACGACATACATTAATCTTGGAGTGACTCGAACTGGGGACCTTATGATTGGAAGGCACCGGCATTTACCACTGAGCTAACACTCCTTGTATCTAAGTAAAGACTATCTACTAAAGACATGAGTGAATGAAATGTTAGGATAGTGTGAGGAAGAAAGTGGGATAGGAGAGGCACATTGAAGAAAACAAACATATCAATATAAGAATCAGGGATTGAAACCAAGTCAGAATACAGCAGGACATTGCCTGTGCAGTGACTGAAACCTCTGAACAATTTTGGGGAAAAAAACTTGTTTGTCGAAGGAAAGCAGATGTCTTTTCAAGACTCCTGAAAGTTGACAAAAAAGATTATACATACCAGTGATAGAGGGAAGCTAGGAGTTGGGGCACATCAAGTTACAGAGATTGAATATACTTGGGTTAGTAGCTGGAAGGGTAAGTGGGAATCCAGACACCTGCTTGGGAGTCCAGTGGTAAGTAACTCTTGCTGACTTGGGGTTGTGACTCCCTAATGTTTTCAACTTAATCCTCTCTTGATGTCTTGGGCAAGAAAGTAACTTCGCCATAACTGTTCAAAGATCAAGCTGATGATATAAAACATATCAAATGCGACTCCCATGAATACCATACATATATGCACAGTACACGTCCACTGAGAATCTTAATGTTTCTTGCAAAAATCATCTTTGAATGGACAGTAAAAGGACTCAATTTCTCGATTGTACTCAGCTCCTTCCTTCATGGCAGGGAAGGATTTAGTGTTGACATTTTGTGTAGCAGTTTTATAAGTCACTGAAAATTTTTCTTATACACTACTATGGCTCCTGTGTACAGAAACTGCCATATACATCTTTACACAGGTTGTATAACAATTTGCCTACTTTGCACAGCATTGTGGGATATGATATCCCCAGATCAGTTGTCCCTGCATTGTGAAATGGCTTTGTAAAGCAGAGAGAGTTAGTACCATGGTTTAATAATGAGTACAAACCAGTACATATCCCCTGCATTGTGAAATGACTTTGTAAAGCATAGAGAGTTAGTACCACGGTTTGAATATATGAGTACAAACCAGTACATGTTTGGGACTTATGTGTGTTCATTAGAAAGGTTTTTTTGTGAAATTTATTCTCTTAACTACACAACTAGTTTCACTAACCTCAACACACTTTTTGTACATGATCTGGGTCAAGTGTTGCCACTTCTGTTAAACATTTTATTGGATTATTGTCGAGCAGTTTCATGGCTGGTTTCAATTTAATTCATTAATTCATTGTCATTTGATATTGTAAGGAAAATGTCCTTTAATAGCATATTATAATATGTGTAGGTTGATGATAATGATGTTCTCCTCAGTTTACTTGCATATTAATGAGAACATTGCAAAACTCAGTCATAAAACAGTTTGATGTGGTCTCCACTTCAAAAGATGTTTAGAAATCAGGAAGTTTACATAAAGGCTAGGTTAATGTGTTAACGAAGTAATTTACGAAAGCAGGCACTGTTTGTTTTCGTTTCTCAGTCTTTCATACTGTTGGATGTTAGAAAACAGTTGTGAAATCAGAATGGCTAAGAGAGTTTATATAGTGTCATCCTACCTTCAGAGCAGTTGGTTTAAAGTAGGTTATTAGCTGGACTATTCAAGTTTCATTTCAAATCCTAAAGAAGAGTTCTCAAGAATATATACCAAACTTGCCTTGTTGTTCGTGTTACGTATAGAACTATTATAAAGACACTTACTCAGGTGATCAAATGTTGAGAATTGAATGGAACTTATGTATATTCCCCTGTTGCAGTGGCGGAGCATCCGTACAGTCAGGGGGGCGGATGCCCCCCCTGACGGACTCAAATGGACTGCTGGCGCCCTTTTCAGCTCTTTACCACTTTTTACTGATTTGTGATTATTGACTTTATTTATTGCACTCTCATCTTCCTATTGACATTAGTCACATTTTATTGGTGTAATTTGGCGATGACACCTACTTATTCTTCTTTTATGTGCAAATTAGCCAGGCCCGGAAAGGGTCATTTCCGGCGATCTAGGGAGTATCTTTACTCAAGAAATTTCTGTACGCTACACGCCAACCTGTGGTGGTGCTCCGCTTAGATAGTGTCGAAAGCGCCCCTACAGACCACTCGCGCCCCTCCTGACCAATACCACTAGCTCCGCCACTGCCCTGTTGAACTGAGTAACGATCATCTTGTGAAATTGTCTTTAATAGTTTGTCGAGTTGAAATCTGACTTCTAAGCAATACTCATTCCGTTTGCTAACACGGCTGACCAAACGTCTCGAAACGACGAAACTCTGTCATTAAGAAGAGTGTCGTTATACTACAAAAGTTTCAATCCTGAAATATTTGTAAACTTGATCAGTTTTGCCAGATATTGTACCAATCACTAATGTGAGCTAAAATTAGGGGGTTTCCCCTAATTTTCTCCCTGATTCAGACATCCATTATTCTGTGTCAATTATTCTGTTCTTTTGAAAACTGTATCACCACGTGTGAAAGTAAATATTACAAAGCCAGATTCACCGCGAGTGAATCATGCTTGTCTGTGTGTGGCATATAAATAGTATTTTATATGACAATTTGAAGGTCGTCATAAGGACATATTTTTCAGCTGTAAGTTTCGATTACTTTGTCTGATCTTGCTAGTACGTTAAGTAGCAAGTCTTGTTGGCTTCATTTCCATTTCATTTCTTTATTCCAGTATAAATTTACAGAGAAATTTATATATAGGATAAAAATATAACAATAAACAGAACATCAAAAATACAGGTTAAGACATATAAAATTTTATGAGATTAAGATAGTAATGAACAATAAAAAGCGTTACAAAAGTTATCAAAATTATCAAGAAGCTACAACAAAGGATCTAAGAAGCTGTCTTTACCAGTTTACAAAAAGGGGCTGCTCTATAAATAAAACGAGTTCTTAAAGATTAAAAATTCTAAAACATCAAAAAAGCTACAATAAAGGATCCAAGGAGCCATTTTGTACAAAAAGGGCTGCTCTGTAAATAAACGAGTTCTTAAAGAGTATAATTCTAAACCATGGCGTGATATTTGGATTTCTCAAATTAGAATTTGTTTTATTGCACAGAGAGTTGAGCTTGGAATGTAGAGGATGTTCGTTAGTAGTTTGAATATTTTTGACAAGTCTTAGCTCATTTCAAGGAACAATAAGTTTGAAAGTACCTAACAAAACAGTATCATTGTTCATTTCCTGTATTAACCTTAAAGAATTAAAAAAACAAAAACAATTGCTGTTTGATGACTCAGGGGTATTTTAGTTGGCAAGGTCAATTAAATATATATACATAATTGTTTGACTTATTAATGAAAGTAATGATTAATATGGTTGTGAAAATGTCTTCAATGTTTTGTCCTTATTAGTTATCGATGTCATGCCAACCAAGATATTTATTTAAACAATTAAGAGAGGGAAGAAAAGAAACAGAGAACAATAAAACAAGGTGGTTCATGCTCGTATTATTCACAGAGAATCAATTATTTACTGTTTGGGAGGTTAGGTCTTACATAAACTCGCTCTCGTTAATTCATAACTTCTTCGTCGAGTTTCGAAGCTAGCTAGGGTCTGAGGTGTAGCTTGGATACTCTCGTCATTGGTGAGTCATCTGGTGTTGTATTCGTATTGAAGTTCCGCCTACTCGGCTGTAGCTGTGTTTTGATGTACAGTAGTAGACATCGTGTGGCAGAGAATCTCATAATTAGAGCTAGGGTCTGAGGTGTAGCTTGGATACTCTCGTCATTGGTGAGTCATCTGGTGTTGTACTCATATTGAAGTTCCGCCTACTCGGCTGTAGCTGTGTTTTGATGTACAGTAGTAGGTATTGTGTGGCAGAGAATCTCATAATGAGAGCTAGGGTCTGCGGTGTAGCTTGGATACTCACGTCATTGGTGAATCATCTGGTGTTGTATTCCATATTGAAGTTCCGCCTACTCGGCTGTAGCTGTGTTTTGATGTAGTAGGTATCGTGTGGCAGAGAATCTCATAATGAGAGCTAGGGTCTGAGGTGTAGCTTGGATACTCATGTCATTGGTGAGTCATCTGATGTTGTACTCATATTGAAGTAGCGCCTACTCGGCTGTAGCTGTGTTTGAATGTAGTAGGTATCGTATGGCAGGGAATCCCATCATGAGATGGATTATATCCTGTCCGTTGCGGTCTCATCCTCTGAGAGAAGCAGGACTCTATTTACTGGATGTAAATGGAAATGTTTAATTAGTCCTGTAGGGGTAACTTCCGAGGTCTGTCTTTTTGTTTAATTGTATGAAGGTCTATTGTGAGAAACACTGCCGAATGCTATTATGATACAGCCAAAATAGAATTATGAATCTTCCCTGTGGCTTTATACTTTTGGTCTGCTTTATTGTAAGTTCTGTTACAAATATGTAAGATATCCTTTTGGAGGATACATCGTTTTAGCCTCTGAGTTGGTTAGTGTCGAATCCATGCCCTGTGTTGGTCAGTGTTTACAGTCCATGCCCTGTGTTGGTCAGTGTTTACAATCCATGCCCTGTGTTGGTCAATGTTTACAATCCATGCCCTGTGTTGGTTAGTGTTTACAATCCATGCCCTGTGTTGGTTAGTGTCAAATCCATGCCCCTGTGTTGGTTAGTGTTTACAATCCATGCCCTTTGTCGGTCAGTGTTTACAATCCATACCCTGTGTTGGTCAGTGTTTACACTTACAGTCTATGCCCTTTGTTGGTCAGTGTTTACCTTGGATTAGATTAGTTCCAACTTTAGGTGACATTACTGTAGTCTGTTCATACCGAAATGCATGTCAATCTCGACTAGGAAAGCTTGATGTAAATATGTTAAAGATAGTTATAAAACATATTTGATCATTGTGCTTCTGTGACATCACACCTGTTTGCTTCAAGTTCACTTTTGGTACAAAACGTGTCAACTATACTGTTTTTCGATAAAACAGTAAGCAGGGATTGAATGCAAATATCACCAAGTTGCTTAGAATGGATTCCTCTGTCATCAGTTCAAAGAGTAAATTTTCATCTGAACTATTTTAAATAATAGGCAGCAGGACTTGAGTTAACAATGAGCTTCCTACAGTGTCCTTGGGGAGCCATCTCTCTGTTGAACTCCTCCCTGTCTTAATTTAGACTTCAGCTGGTTGATCTTTGTGAATTGGATCTTGACTTGTCCTGACATGTTTCACATCTGACTTTAGGATGAGTTTATAAATCTTATCCTCCTTTTCAAACAATTCTTGTCGATATCTGGTTTATATTTGGCAAAAGGGAAACCAACCAAATGTGGATGAGTTGTACACAATTATGAACAGAAAAATGACTGGGTGTGTTCCCTTTACAAGCAAGGTTTTTAAGAGCAATGAACACTGCATGTCAACAGGTTCTGCTCACCTGACTGGTATCCTATGAGAAATAGATCTAAGCTTTATAATATATTGTTGCCGAAGCCAGAAGTTCTATAGGTAAATTTACCTAGTTGCCAGGTAGAAATCTTGTTCAGGCATGAGCTTTTTCTGCGAATTCGCGGAATATCCGTGATTTCTTTTCTACCTCCAAGATTTACACCTCTCAATTTCCGTGAATTTCTAACAACAGCAATGTATCATTTGATCTGACATTTGCTTGTTTTTCATTACCTATGGATATCCAACCTGCATGGGGACAAAAACTTTTATCCTAACACACTGTAGCATATGTCGTAAACTGGAGCCTATACCGCAATTTTTGCAAAGTTCTGTGATATTCTTTTACCCCAAGCTCATACCTGCTTGTAACCAATAAATGTATTCAAATTTTTGAGCTTTTTTAAAATTTTCTTGTCACAAACTTAGGAGTATGCATAGCTTAGGTGATAGAGTAAGTATACAGAATTTGTATTCTTGTAATCACTGGTTAGAGTTTTGTCCCCAGTTATTTAATTTCTTAGCTAATCTTCTAACATTGCAGTTCATAATTCCCTTTGTCAGCGGGAGGAAATAGATTGTTCTACAGAGCGAACCAGAAGGGCCAGAAGTTTATTATTCTTCTTTGAATTGACAATCGTTTTAATGATCAGCTATCCCGACCATGCATTTGGTAGCTCCATTCATTGTTTTCTTAAGTGGGCTTAACTGACACAACAATTAAAATAGTCTGTGATTGAATCAATACTTTTAGCTGCAGACCACAATTGGTAAACCTTGAGTATAGTATATAAGGCATACATATGTTGTCTAGACTAAATCACAGGAAAACAATTAGGCAGACTAATAATATAGGCAGTAGTTGCCCAATCAGTAATAACAATAATTGCAGGAAGTCACTGTACGTCAGAAGGCAAAAAATCAACATGTTTGGCCTTTGTGGAAATTTAATTAACAGTCATGATGTCTCCTGAAGGATATAAAGGGACATATTTGGGTTTAATTTGTTGCATTTAATAATGAGATTTTGCTTGCTTGGAAAACAAACAAGTCGTACAAGTACGGAACAACTTGAGAAAGGTGTAGGTATCTCCTACTGTACTGACAGAGACCATGGAAATTAAACTAAAAGAATGAGCTCTAATGTCTAGGGAAAGAGTTGACTATTTTCAAAACATAGTTTTCACTCAAGTATGGTATTGTATGTTATGTAATAATGTGATGATATCTTATGTTATGTCATGAAATGTTTTGCTATGGGTGTTATGTAATGTTATGTTGTGT
>KN888850.1:7921-28919 GCA_000934455.1 Apostichopus parvimensis | reverse complement strand
AAAAAGAAAGTAAAAAAGTAGTTTCCTGTTTACGTTTGTTATGTTTGCTTTCAAGTTATTAGCCGTTTAGCTTAAATTGTGAATGAGATTCCCACTGTCTGTTAGAAGTTCCAACATGTCTAAACTGCAGATTTGGATAATTCATCTGAGAGACTAAATGGTTATAGTTGATGCTTTTTCTGGCTGCAGGGGAGATTCCAGTTATTAGTTAACACATCATTGATCATGAAACAGACCATGTCCGGTATATTAACCATCATCCCTGGTAGACAGGATTGTGGTGTTACAGATAAGAGACAGCTATACTAGACCGCACTTGTATAATGTCACTACTGGCGTGTGGATATTAGTTTGTGGTTTTGAGGTGAAAGCTATTTTGACATTTATAGCATGCTAGCCATGCTGGTTACTGTAGCTAGCTACATGCTGGAAAGACATTTACTGACTGTTGTCATAGGGAACAATCTGCTGTTTGAAGTTCACTCACTTACAACCCTATTAATAAAATTAGACTTGGCTAACAGCTGTTAACTTTGACCAGTAATTAGCTATTAATGGATTGTAAATTACTTAAGCTTTACAATGTAAACTTGTTAAGTTATCAAACATTAAAGTTTTTTATTTGAAAGTGTAATACTTAGGAGTTCTATGAACTATAGTATTGCTTTAAGAAGAAGAGCAATCATTTAAAAAAAAAAATGCAATGTTAAACTCTCATTACAATGGGAGTGAGTTTGACAATATATATTCCAGTACAATTTGGAATATTGATGAAATATTAACAAACAAATGTCTGAAATTTCATATTTGCACAATTTTCCCATTTTTCCCCATTTCTTGATTTCTCCATGTTGAAATGTACGACCACATGTGCAAAATCTGTGAGTGACAAATTTACTCAAAATTGAATGAAATGCATTAAAAAAGGAACCTCATTGACATTCATTTGGTGATATCACATTGCACCCAGTGTGATGTAGTGTGATGCTCAGCTTCAGAGCACTCGTATTGTCAGTACGAGCAGTATGAATATCATGTTTCTATCAGATCAAGGTTAGGAACTGTTTGTACTGTCAATAGCAGTGCTTTGAGAGCATGATATTGGAGAACAGTTTAGAGAGGTATCAGCATTAGGAAATTGTCCCAACTGGCTGCACATCATATCAAATGTAGCTTTAAGTTTGATCTGTTGTAACCTTAATTTGAGATTCACTTGGCAGGTTTGAAAAGTTGTTAACAGAAATTGTTGCCCATATGCAAGAGGGTGCATTAATGTTCTATGTATACCATGTCTTGCAGTGCCCAAACCCATACTTTACTAAACTACATACAGGATTGCAGTGTTACATTTGATAGGTAACCGTCTTCTACACACGAGCAATCACTTTGTTGATCTGGCTGCCATGGTAACACAAAAGACAATAATTGAGCTTTGGAAAGTAGAAAGTTTGATGAAATGTTTCTATTGATTCGTTTAGCTGTTGACTAATTATTTACTGTTTACCTTTTGTCCTGTTGTTCTCCTCTCCAGCTGCCAGCAGGTACTGCGCTCCACGAAGCAGCACTCTTCGGTAAGGTTGAAGTTGTGAGGGCGCTGTTGGAAAGTTTGCCTCAGATAGACGTTTACGCCAAGGACGGTCAGGGGGAAACAGCTGTGCAGAAAGTGCAAGGACACTCGTCGAAGATGGCCAGGGATATCACAGCACTAATAAAAGGTATTATTGATATGAAATGTGGAAATTAAGAACTTTCAAATGATTGGATGAATATATCCAAGATGTATCAAGGTATGTCTTCATTACAGCGCGACAGGTTTGTTATAAAGCAGGGTATGCAATGAATGTTATTTAGTTAGCTCAAATAGGTACAAATGAAATCCAAGGTAAGGGTGTGACCTAATGGTTATTTCGCTGACCGTTTAACCGGATCGCCGCCGGTCCGGTTAAACGTTTAAACTCCGTTTTCCGATCGCGGCTTTTTCGACGCACTGTCACTCGACTTTTAATGAAAATAGGACATGAGTACAAAAATTAAGGGTTTTTTCCAACAGGTAGCAATTCAGGCAACAAGACGACGATCAATGTATGTTAATTACTAATTTGCCCAATAATATTGCGAACATTTCGTGTAATAATTGCTGAAAAGAATAACACACGTGATCAGTATTCGTGGTCTTCAGAAGTTCAGATCACTGAATTTATATAACTCGGCCTTCGGCAACATTGTAACTTTTGAAAAAAAAACAATATATTTGTCTATCTATCACAAGATTTAAAGCAAAAACTTGCCTAACTTAGCAAACTTACCCACCTTTCCTGCTTACTCATTAAAAGCCATGTTTAGAAACAAATTACGCACGCACGTGTTGTGCGATGGGTGGTAAAAATCAAGTTGAAACTGGTTTGAGCAGCCTCCAATTTCAGCGACGTCACGTGCCATACAGTACAATAGGTTAAGTTTTAACCGCGCAGCATGCACAGTACCATTCATAATTTGCATATTACACCAAAATTTACACTCGGCGTCCAGATGGCTGGAAAATGTAACATCATTTTCAATGTATTGTGTCGTTCCCATGGTGCAATGAACTTGGGCAAGTTCGAATGTCGATGACCTACTTATGTTCTGTGACCAATGTCAGTGGGAATTATGTGTGGAAAAACTCGGGTTTTTCCACGTGTTATATAGAAGTTTTACGTAAGCAGAGAGAATTTCGGGGGCGGCTCCTTGATTATGAGGAAGCACTTATCTGAGCATCAATATTTGTGAAAAATATGGTAAGGTTTTTCAGATATTTTCTTTGAATGTCCCCTCCATATATCTCTCTTTCTCCGTCCACTCAAAGCTCGACATTTATGCTAATTCTGTTAGGGGAAAAATTATCGTAATTATCGAAATATCCCGATAATATTTTAACTATTTATCGCGACGGTAAAAAGCTAATATCTCCCGCAATGCATGCACAGTATAATACCATGTGTGAAAAAAATGGCTGTACACGTGCGAACCTGAGAGAGCAAACTGGCCTTGTGTTGTTAATGTTATTACGGTACTTTCTAGAACGACCATTTGCGTCTTTTAGGGTCAACATACTTTCACACAGGATTTCACCATGCCATTGATCGATGTACACGGGTGATATATGTTGCATATATAAACTGAGAAAACGAATTGACGACACTATCATGAGTTCATGAATATTGGCCTACTACTATAATTATATTGGACACATTATTCATGCCCAAACGTCGTTTTTCTGTTTTTTATTGATAGTTTGCAGTACATTACTCGGTACTTTACATATTTTTAAATAATTTTCATGTTTAAAATGTATTTGATTTTTTTTTTTTTAATTTTCCGTTTATACGGTTTGTGATTTTCTAAACGGATAGTGCATTTGCGACCGGTTAAACGGTTAACCGTTTAAACGGTCACACCCTTAATCCAAGGTAGTCCCACCAGGAACCAAAACTTCTCTTTACCTATTAAATATTGACGTTTTGTATCGTTGTTGAGTAGAGCCTTCTGCATATTATTTAGTATGTCTTGTTTGTGAAATTCTCAAAGGGTTTTGAAACAACTGAGTTTACCGTGGACGTACTGTAGTAAGGATGGAGTGCTTTCACCTCCTTCAGTGATGTAGAAAGTGGTCAGATGCTGTGTGATTCTTTAAACACTCACCGAAAAGAGAAGGCCTGATTTTCCCCAGTGTTCATCCACAATCCGTTACATTGATGAAGGTTTTAAATGAGCTTCTGTTTTCATCCTTAAGCCTTGGGAAATGCAGCAAAAAGAACCCAAACTGTGGAAACAAGCAAAGGAATTAATTTAAAAACTAAAACTGATAGTTTGTTTTAGAGGGTTATTTCATTCATGTTGGCCTAACTAACTAGAACTAATTAATTAATTTAATTGTCTTGATGCAGAGCTTAATATTGGCAGTCTAAGAGCTTTGAATGAGAGAAGAATTGTAAGAAGGGTTTACTGAAATGTACAACAGATTGTTACAGTGGCATGGAAAGATAAGAAAGTAGGATTTATTTGTAACCTGGTATAGTACTTGCTCTCAAAGCTGTAGCCAAGATGGAATAAAACAGTCAATTTAATAAGCTTCTCCATGTGCTCAACTGCTGAGAAGTGACAGCCAAATTTGTGACCACTACGTTATATCTAGCGGTTGTTTTTTTTTTGTGTTAAAAGTACGTCGGCTTGACGTTGCGATCCTAGCAGGATCTTCTTCAAAAGCTAAATGACAAGTAACAATAACAGAAGGGACAAAAACAAGCACAGAATACAGACAGGTTAATGGGCATGGTGAACACAAAGAGATATATGTAAGAGGATTAATAGACAAGGGATGGAGAGAAGAAAGAAAGAAAACAACAGCCCGGGAAGAGGAGAGGTAGGAGAAAAACAGTGGAGGGGCAAACAGTGGAGGGACAAACAGTGGAGGGGTTGTTTTTTTTTGTCATCCCTGTATAACTACTTTAAACATCATTCATGTTTGTGTCGTTTTCCCTTCCCTCATGGTTTACTTGTTTTCTCTCTGTCCATCCCTTACATCATGGTTTACTTTCCCTCATCAGCGTTTGCCAGAGGTGAACCGTTACCGCCCACGAGCAGTCCGGTGGTGTCCCTCCGCCAGTCTTCCTCGGACGGGGACGACGTCGAGCCGCCCTCCATGTACGACAATCTGCCTCTGAAGGGTAACCACAGTACTCTGCCGTTAGTGAGTCGCAAAACCCGCGAGCAGAACCTATCCTATGAACCAGTGCAATTCAACCCCAAGAGAAGCGGTCCGGCCCTGTCCTCGGGAATTCGAGAGAATTACGTGAATATCAAACTTGGAGAAAAGTCTCGGACGCCACCAAAGAAGCCAGCCAGAGTGTCCATAGGTCACCTTCTAGAACAGTTAAACGAAAATGGACTGACAGAGAATTCCTCCGAGGGTGCCTTTGCTAATAGTGCCTCTATGTTTGAGCTGAGGGATGCCCCTCAGCAGCCCGAACCTCCTGTCCGCAAAGACGGTAAGAAAAATACCAGGACATTGAAGCATTGAAGACCTTAAATTTCAAGACACCAAAAATAATGCTAGTTCGTTCGTCAAGTCTAATTAGGACATCGTCGAGCTACATGTGCTTCAAATTATTACGTTTTTCTTTATTTATTATGTTTATTTTCTGCGATGGAGATGGGTATTGCAAATGTTGAAATTGAAAATATTGAAGCTCTTAACATGACCTAAAAGATGGCATTGGTTTCAATATCAACAGTGTTCCCCATTCTTCCTTGAAAATGTGACCAGAACAAAACAGAGAAAGTAAATGGTTGGCAGATATTAGTTAGCTCTGTGACATCGCAGACTTACACAATGTCAGCCCCAGATATGACATTAAAACTAGGATATGTCAGAAATCCAGCTAAATTGTTCTTAGGTGTTTTGGGGGGTCGTTCATCACGGAGAAATTTCTGTCCTATAAGCTAAAGATGATGGTTGGGTGTTGTGTCCACATTAAGAACAATTAGTTTAAAGGTGATATCCGATCTATGTATCTTGAATATATACAATGAAATAATTAAAGAATGGGGATACTTCCAGACTAGTCCGATAATGTATTTTTTTGAAGATATGTCGACTTGTCCAACAAAATTTGGAAAATTTTTGAAACCACCGGAAAAAGACATAATTGTCCAGCTACGTAGATGGGGCAAGGTTAAACTATACAAATTGTTCAGTGTCTTGTTTATTGGTGCTCCTAGATGAATCATTTACAATATTCAGCAAACAGTTGTTGTGCCTTACTCCCAGTATGATGCTAATGTATGTTAGAGTGTATTATAGTGCATAGTCACATTAATGTGTTGGTAACGTTACCTTGCTCCCCATGTCATGTTGTTCCTTGGAAGTGAAGTGTTTTCAAAGCAAACATTGCACATATCAAAAATAACACAAAATTCGTAGCTGGTCGTTGGGGTAAGTTGTTATCATTGGTTTAATACTAGATGTTTATTTTCTTTAGCCTGAACTTTGTTATCATCCAAGTTCCCCAATCCCAGAAACATTACTTATGAAACTAAACCATTGACTTTTAAACATCGGTCAGCTACTGTGCAAATAAATAATTACAGAATTTGCTTAGTGTGCAGATTTACATAGAATTTGGACAGTTTTTGGTTTCAAGTACATTTTATATTAAAGCCCCATGAAAAAGCAGTTCATGAGCTTGAAACTTGATGCCTAATTTGGTAATTTCTTGCTTGAGTTTGGTTGACTAAAGGAACGACATGTTCACAAATCCATTCGTTAAGTAATTATGCATGATCCGATTAGATTCAAGCAATTCCAAGACATATATGCAACTGTAAAACTGATATTAATCGTTTCAAAATTTAACAACTTTGGCACATAACAGTT
The DNA here is from genome assembly GCA_000934455.1 of Apostichopus parvimensis. NCBI lineage: Eukaryota > Metazoa > Echinodermata > Holothuroidea > Aspidochirotida > Stichopodidae > Apostichopus > Apostichopus parvimensis. Next base: position 22,504 of record KN888850.1, on the reverse strand, counting down.
GAAGCATATGTTTGTAATATTACTGCAAGAAACTAGCGCTGCATATATTAAATTCAGCCATTTGAATTTTGGTGATGAGAGATTTCATGCCAACACTGGAACCCTCGGTTGTTAGCTTTGGGTGATAGTTCATGCCTTGTAGAATTGACAATTCTTCAACTTAGCTAACTCTAGCTAAGATCTTAAGCATTTGATGTGTTCTTCCTGATCATGTCTCATTTTTTAAATGAATAAAGAATACGATATTATAATAACTCCGGAATAAATCTGGAGACCCATCTCGTTAATGATGAAATTGATTGGTTTTGCTTTTGTCTCTAGATTCCCCATCTCATCTCTCTCTACCTCCAAACTATGAGGATGCAGAGGCAGATTCTGATGTCGATCACGGAGATTATGCAATGTTACGTCCAGATGCGTTCCTCATCAAGGAGACCACCACAGAGAGGATTCCTGCTGCTGCTGCTGCTGGTATTACCACAAATACAGTAAGAAATGTGTAACATTTTTAAAATTTTTTTATATTTTTTTATATTTTTTTATATTTTTTTATATTTTAATTTTTTTATTATCATTCCATCAAGTATCCAAACAATGTACAGTTCATAATAACATATACTTTATGACCATTAGTCAATATTATCCACAACAACCAATAAATCATTAAACTTCAAATAAAGATTTCCAGTTACGCCATCTGATATCAAAAGCATTTTGCTTACAATTAGTTTGATACATAAACTTTTCTTTTAGATAAAATTTCTTTAGATCAATTTTACCATAGCTAAAGGAAGGTTTCTCTTTTTTAACCTCACTTTTGTAAACACAAAATTTCAGAACCAGAAGGATGTTATTAAACACATAGAAATGTGTAACATGACTGGTTAGGACCGAATATTAAAACAAACTTTAGAGTTGTCTGTCATGAAAATTTGGGTAAGGTTCAATCTTAGTGGCTCATAACAGTTACATCGGGTTTTCTATTGAACTTTGTTTAGGAAGAGTGAAGTCAAATTTTGAAAATTTTATGATTTGTTGTTTAAAATTTCTGCGTAACTCTAAAATTGACTTGTACTGCTTTTTGTGTATTCATTGTTGCGCCTGTGTGTAGTTTTGTATTCCTGCATTTTCCTTGAAATTCATATTTACAAGTTACTAATTTAATTAGGGAATCTCATTTGTGTGTGTCTACTTGTCTTTAATGTTCGATATTAATATTTTCATAACAGTTATTAGGTTCTCTAGTCAAGTTTCATTTGAAAATTAATTTCTAAGGTATGTTTTCATCATCTTCTTTTGAATTAGGTAATGTAGGTATTCCTATATATCATGTAGTATCATGTTGAAGTGTTTGATGTAGTAAGCAAAATGTGTTTTGGTGTCTTAGATTTTATATCGAACTTGCATATTTCTTTTGATTATAACTAGCTAGGTTCGGAACAATTTCATGATTTTACTCCAGCACATACTGGAAATGTATTGCGGAGTGGCTGCCAGTGTGTAGGATGCAAACTATTCCAATCTGTCATGGAGAAAATGCTTTATTTTCAGTATTGTAAGCTTCTTAGTGCAAGATATGTATCTATGTTGCAAGATATGTATGTGAGTTGCAAGATGTGTATGTTAGTTGCAAGATGTGTGTATCTTTGTTGCAAAATATCTATCTTTGTGGTTTATTCGTGTAGAAATAAACTGAATTGAATTTACCTAGCAACTGGTTTTATTTTACCGTACCTGGTCATTGTTCTTATTGATCAATCTAGAATGATTAGATTTAGAACAAATTCTTTACTAAAAACAAATGCTTGTAATTGTTGACACTTGATACTCTTCTTATTGTTGTTTCTAAGGAGGCTGAGGTAGAGGCAGCTGATGTAAAGAGTTGTTCGTCTCATGATTCTCAGAGCACCGGTGCCGACCCTGATAGTCTGCATGAAGAATCAGCCCAGACATCAGCTACTGGGCAAGATAGGAGGCCTGTCGGTAAAACCAGGGTACGCTGAACACCTTCTAAAAAAAACCAAAAGCATGTTTAATAGTGTTGTATCCAGGCATGAGCATTTTCCGTGAATTCGCGGAATATCCATGATTTCTTTTCAACCTCCGAGATTTACACCTCAATTTCCGTGAATTTCCAACGACAGAGTTGTATCATATGATCCGTCGTTCGCATGTTTTTCATTACCTATGGATATCCAACCTGCAGGGGGACAAAAACTAGTATCCTAACACACTGTAGCATATGCAAACTGGAGCCTATACCGCGATTTTTGCAAAGTTCTGTGATTTATTTCTTACCCCAGGCTCATCCCTGTGTATCCATCACGGACATATTCCATAACACAATCTAGTGTAGTTAAAGCCGATTGGTTGATAAAACATCAAGTCAGCTGTGTATGACATATATCTATTCGACGAGGTCCTGCTTAGAAATATCAGCACTTAACCTGCGAGACTTCTGCAGGTTGTGTCTGTGAATAGTATGATACGGATAAGATTAATACAACCTACTCTTGAAATTGAATTCCTCTCTGAAATGTATTTCTGTGTTTTAAAATCATTTCAAGAGAAATCCCCAGCATTCCTACCAGGGATTGGGATAAATACCAGAAAGTTGTAATTACTCTTTCTGAGATGTGTTTTTGTTCCCCAGTATTCCTACCAGGGATTGGAATACATTCCAGAAAACTGTTATTTACTCTTTCTGAGATGTGTTTTTTTGTTCTTTTATTGTGGCATTGAGGGAACACCCTGGACTCCTATTAGGGCTTTGAAACACATTCCAGAGAAGTTAAATTCATCTCACTCAGGAGGTGTGGGCATGCCCAGTATACCACATATAAGGTTTTGGATGAAATAAATACTATCCTCATACATGTGATAACACTATTTTCCAGCTGTCGTCATAAACCATATTGGCTGAGATGACATGCATTTACAGTGTCCATGTTTAATTCATATTAGTTCCTTAAATTTGTGAAATGCCACTTAATCTGTTGAAAAGTGCATTGGGAATAGTAATGTAAAATGCTGCCTAAAATATACTAAGGTGAAAATTGAAACTAGCAATAACTTCGGATAATTTGTTGGGTCATTAAAACATTAAAATATAGATTGGCGTAATGGGGATGTGATGTTGTTACTTGACACTGGCATCCATATTTCACCAGTCACATGATAGGAATAGAGCAACAGGGAACATGGGTAGTCTGTATGCAACAAGTGCTGTATTATGCAACAAGTAGTATATTATGCAACAAGTAGTATATTATGCAACAAGTAGTGTATTATGCAACAAGTACTGTATTATGCTACAAATACTTCAAGTATGATTTTTATATTAGTACTTCTACTGCTTGTAGTATAATTTGGAATATTATATAAGTTGTTTCTCTTTCTTTGATATTTTTCCTGTGTGTCTTTTGGTGACCATCTTGTAATGTTTTTTTTATATCCAACAGAGAAAGCTAAGTGCACCTATTGCTTCCATGGACAGTGATCCTGAAGGTGACATTGAGGTCTACGAGCTCCTCGCCGATGCGGTGACAGGAGACGATAAAGAGAGCGGTTCTTCCAGAGCCTCATCAAGGAGACACCTGGCGTCAAATTCGGATGTCGGTGAGACATTTGAAAGGCTTTGTAAGGATTTATGTGGGGGGGGGGCGCGGAAGGGGTGGGGAGTGGTCGGCATTATTTTCCATAGAATTAATTGGGATGATGAATGGTCAGTGATCCCCTCGTGTGTTAAATGATGTGGCCTTACATCCTTCAAAGACAAATGTGGGTTAGGTTAGAAATGTTGAAGGAAGGGTTTTGGGTTAGGGTTAGTGCTAGTTCTGAGAACACATTAACAAACCATACAATGGAATGTGGAGATTAAAGTAGGGCTAAGACTGATCTTGTAAAGTTCTGTACTGAGCCTAAAACTGAGTGGAGGAATAGGCAAACCTGACCCAAGGGTGGGGGAGGGGTGGGGACCCAAGGGAGGTCCTTCCAGCATCGATATTTAATTTAATTTACTTCCTCATGCTGAAGGTTTAATATTCAATACAGTTAAGATGCATATTCCTTTATACTTAGCAATTTCTCCATGCTGATTGGCCCTTTAGAGTCATAATCTAGATTTTGAATGCCAAGAAATGGCAGCATTAGTTGCAGCACTGAAGTAGAGGCTGTTAAACAGGGTTTGTAAAGTCATAACCATGATTTCAGGCTAAAATAATGGATATATATATGTAGTAAATACATGGTCATAAGTTGTGTGAAAGGGGAAGCACCAGCAGTTGAATGGTTTGAATGAAAATCTGTCTGAAAGCGTTGATCAGGTTTACATCAAATTAATAAAACATGATTGGTGAAAGTTTAGGTTAGAAATGTATATTCTTGGTATGACACCAGTACAGTGTTATTCAGAACAAGGTGCCAATAACACAATACATTACAGAAGAATCAAACGCCTGTGTTTCGTGTTAAACGAGACTGTTTAAATATGAGCGAAATTGGCTAGATATGACCACCAAGTAAAAGACTTGGAATAATTAAAAAAAAAAAAAAAATTCTTATAGTTTTGAAATTTCTATAATGTTTTTGACCATCTTTATGTTCATAAAAACTAACCAAGGGAGTCGATGGTAAAGTGTGGAGCTCGTGAAGCAATGTTTGGTTTTGTTTCGTGCTATGCTCACTTTATAGTGATGCCTCTCCACATTGGCCTGTCGAAAATCACACACTTCGAAAGAGTATCAGTTTTTGGCTGGCCTTGGTTATGAGAATGACTGTGACAGTACATTATTTTGTTTCACAGCCTGAGTAAAGTTACAGTTGGTTGTAATCATTGTGTGTTTGTAAAAACCAACGCTGAATCAAAATTGGCAACAGGATTCTCATAAACTTGACACTGCATGTATATTGTTGGAGTACAGAGAACTTTACTGAAACTACAGTTGTACTCATTTTGTGAAAATTACCGGAGATGAGTCGTACTTGTGCTGACATTTTCCTTACAAATGGGAACAGTGAAATTGTTTGTTACCATTAGTTATTGCATTCCAACTGGCTACTCATACAGCCAATACCTGACAATTGAGCATTTGTTTTGAGATATTGTACAAATCCACCTCACTCTGAATAGAACCAAACATCCTAACACACTTAAGCATATGCAAACTGGAGCCTATACCACAATTTTTGCAAAGTTCTGTGATTTTTTTTTTACCCCAGGCTCATCCCTGAAACTTCCAATTGCAATGTATTCGTTGATCAATATTGTCACTCTTTGGCATCATAAATCAATTGCAGAAAAAAAAAATGGTCTCATTGACACCTTATTTCCCATTATTTGGTTTATTAAAACTACAACTACATCAATTAAGTAAGGTTTGCTAAGTACAAACATTGAAGTGTGACACACACAAAAGCAATTACAGTTATAGCATATTGTGTGTACTTTCCTTTGGCCGCCAGGGTTGCTTCTCTGTTAGGCAATTCACAATTGCATGGAACATTAATTTCACGGAGGAGGCACTTTTTGTTGCACACGTAATTAATTATCCGGACAGGTTCATCTTTTGTTTTATGTTTGTTTTAATTTGTCATCTCAATCTAACACGGTGACAATATTTTGGGATTTTCTTTCTCTTTAATACCAGGTGGTGATGATGGGTTTTTGTTTTGTTTTGTTTTATAATTCACATAATCAGCTTGATTTCTATTTTGTTTTTTATCCCATGCAAGCCTTAAAGCCAGTTCCTGCACCGAGGAGGAATATTTCCCCCTGTGTCACGCCCATGTCACCAAAGTATTTCCCCGCTGTCGCACCTAATGGCAGTCCCCCTTCCGAGGGATTCTCCCCTTACAGGAAAGAGGACGACCCTACCGAGACACCCAGTCACCCTCCCCCATCACCCCACACTGCCATGCTAGGTATTCAAGCACGATTTTCACAGCATAAGGTAAATTTCTACATGGTAATGTTTTACTTTTCTGTTTTGTTCAACTTATGATCGTTGTGTTTCAGTGTCACATTTCGAATTGTTGCAAGTTTGAGGGTTTTGGTTTCTGAAAGCTGTATGTTTTTGTTGAATTTGCCACAGCCAGGGTAATACCATTCTGGACAGTATTGCACGAAAGACACGCAAAAGCGTGTAACCTTACTACATCAAAAACCTCACTGGAAACACGAATGATGGAATCTAAGGCATTATCAGTAAAGGTTTGATATTAATAAAAATGAACCATTTTCTTATAAATTGTGGCACAAAACAGCTAATCTTACTAAAGTATTAGCAATTGCTGTGTAGGGATGACAGGGTGTAGTGTTTGGTGACTTTTCCAAAAATATGCAAAAACAAAATAGTTCTGTCAATTTTGACATTATTTTGAGTGTTAATATTGAAGAATATTCTCAGAGCATCTAGGTATGTATAATGATGTAACTTCCAACCTTGGCCATAACATTTCATGTACATTTTTTTCAGGGAGCATGTTTGACATTGTGTTACTTTGAAAGCGATATTTCCATATATGTATATATGTTCTATAAGGAATTGCCATATGCAAAGCTGTTATAACATTCTTCATGTAAAACCATATTTGCCATATTGCCATTTTTGTTACTAACACATCCAAGCGGTAGTTTCTTATTTCTGCATTTCATGTTTTTTTAAATCACAGTATCTTGTCGGTCTGAAATCCAGGGCTTTCTGTGGCCTTAGGTCAAATCACAGCGAATGGAGTGCGGACATAGTTAATGTTAAACTACAAAAGTGTGTCTAAATATTGCAAAGCAGCCAGATCTTCTTACTGTAAAGATAGTCTATGGTTTCTGAATGCATCAAGGCTTTCTGTGACCTTAGGTCAAATCACAGCGAATGTAGTGCGGACATAGTTAACGTTAAACTACAAAAGTCTGCCTAAATATTACAAAGCAGCGAGATGTTCTTACTGTAAAGATAGTCTATGGTTTCAAAATGCATCAAGGCTTTCTGTGACCTTAGGTCAAATCGTAATGAATGGAGTGCAGACATAGTTAACCTAAAAGTACAAAAGTGTGGCTAAATATTGCAAAGCAGCCAGATCTTTTTACTGTAAAGATAGTCAACGGTTTCTGAACGCAACAAGAAATGGGCAAATGCTAGCATAAGAATGCCTGAAAATACGAAACACCTCAAGACTACTGGGCTGGGTGTTGCAGCGTTAAACATTACGCCACTTATATTTAAGCCTTATTTTTGTATCCTTTTCTGTTACTCATCTATGGATGCATCCATGATTATGTGAGGCTTGATCTAAGTTTTGAACTCATAGAAAACCAAAGACCCAAGTTTTGCATACTGAACTAAGAAAAGTCACAATCTTACCGAGAACCATCTCGTATAGACACACGTGCAGTTCGATCCCCACTACACAGTGTTTTCACTCAAGCCTCCTGACGTAATGCAAATTTGACAGAAAGTGACTTATATATATTCGACCGACAGAATACTATGCTATAGCGATAACAAGTAGAATAAATCACTTCATTTGCATGATGAATGGTCTTTTTTTGTTGTCATAACATTAAGTGTTATAAATTTATGGAACAAAACCTTATCAGATACTAGGGAGTGCTTAGTTTGAACAAGCAGCGAAAGCAATGATCCGTGCTATAAATATACTTTCCTTCCACAGGCTTCATCAAGCCTTAAAAGCTTTCATTTTGATGAGTTTTGAATGTTTTTTTTTTATACTAAAACACCATGCACTACATTAGCATATTAAATTAGTATAAAGCCTCATTTTCAAATACTGGAAAAACTCAATATTCCATTTGCTGGTTACAAGCCGTCAATGCTAAAACATTAACCATATCTTTGGCTGTCAAAATGTTAAACTTTGAATGCTTCACCTGGAAATTGTTTAATGTTGAAATTTAGTGTAGCAGGTTTGAAGGGTTCTATACCCGATAAACCATTCCCTGCTCGCGAAGTCACATTTGGATGAGAACATACATGAGGATGGCTTTAATAGTCTTACCCAGGATGAGCAGACATGAAATATATTGCTCTCGTAGTCAGTTACATGGCTGCGACGCTACAGATAAATTGAAAGCAGTACTTACTGTTGTATAGCTAGGTGATACTGAATACTCATAATGTGTCCCCTCGGTCTAACCCTCAGGCATGAGCTTTTTCCGCGAATTCGCAGAATATCTGTGATTTCTTTTCTACCTCGGGGACAAAAACTATTATCCTAACACACTGCAGCATACGAAAACTGGAGCCTATACCGCAATTTTTGCAAAGTTCTGTGAATTTTTTTTACCCCAGGCTCATCCCTGAACCCTTATGCATAATTTGTGAATTGGAAAAGTCAATGTGGCTTATACATATATATAAACAGCCCAACATCATTGAAGTGACATGTGTGAGGTTTTGTCAGCACTTCAGGTTACCCGGTGTTTATTGAGTGATACATCCTAGCTGGTTTCTAAGTTAATTAAATTTTGTCTACTCCCCTATCGTCACCTTCGAGTAGTTGTCTGCACTCGAAAGTCGAGAATTTCCGACACAGCCGGTAACTATTACTGAACGTAAGAATGCAGCTAATCTAACTATTTAAGGAACTTTCTGGAAGAATGTTTAACTATTATGCTCTTCAATGAATGGTCAACCATGTAGGCATCATCCTAAAATGAATTTTAAATATATTATTTAACAGGCATGAGCTTTTTTTGAGAATTTGCGGAATATCTGTGATTTCTTTTCTACCTCAGGGACAAAAACTATTATCCTAACACACTGTAGCATACACAAACTGGAGCCTATACCGCAATTTTTGCAAAATTCCGTGATTTTTTTTACCCCTGGCTCATCCCTGAATTAATGAGTCCATTCGATTCTAAAAAGTATCCAAACACTTTCCATCTTTCTAGGAATCAATGACAAAATATCTGAATAATTCAAAATTTGTGACTTTTTCTTCATTGTTTCATTGAAATATGACAGTGCATTAACAGAATGCATTTGTTAGGATTAAACATTGACCAAAGTCAATTCACCAACATACATTACAGGTGAAATAGATATTGAAAGCCCTTTTGTAACATTATCACTTCTTTATGAACATATCAAATAGTTTAGGATTTTCATGAGTGTTCTACTTGAAGATTTAGGTTTTAAACTCAGCTGTATGATGAAACCTTCAACTAATTAACATGCTGATTGAGTTACTTGCGTGTTATTATTTAATTCATGACTTTGACTATTAAACACAGGGTTTCTTCCAGCTGAGAAGCTGGTGGTTAGTTGGGACTAGCAGTGATTACTCTTCAATTTATTACTTCAGTGAGTCTGCTCAATGAAGTTGTGAGCAACTACCTAGTACCTTGTACCAAGTACCTTGCTCAGCAGGAGTAATTCGATATAGTCGCAGAGTCTTAAAGCAGTTATTTGCGTCCTTTTCTATGGTTTTTTCTCAACCTCACTGATTCCACGATGCCATAACGACAAACATAACTAGCTAAATCTATTATTCAAATCTTACTTCAAATGGTGGCATAAAAGTCAAAAAATTTACAACTTTCAACTTTGTTTTTCTCGAAGATATTTTCCGTTGGGATCCAAATAAACCTCGCCCATAATATGAATATTTAAAAGCTACGAATGTCATTGGCCAATACGTAATACAACACCATGCTTGATTTGTGTAGATTGTCTATGGGAGTTGTACCAGGAAGCTGTTAGAGTACCAGCTCGCTGGTTGTACCAAGTTACTAACTCGACGTTTTGAATCTATTTTTAGCAACGGCTCATAACTAAACCTGCATCTCTGATTGGTTGAATTTAAACTAGTGGGTTGGGGGAACTGTATGCGATTAATATTAAATGTGTAATTTGTCGGAGGACACTTTTCTCATTATCTGCAAATGTCCTTAATTACTCGCCAATTAACGATTTTGGCAGGGAAAAAAATTGGCTAAATATCCTAGTTTTGTGATTGAGATATATGTAAAAAACTTGATGGACTTGTCAAAAAAGTGGAAAACGGCGGCAAAACGCAAAATGCTGCTTTAACGCAAACTACAGAAGTATGAAAGTAAAGCTGTGACTAAACCTCATCCTATTATCTCTAAGCCATTATTCAAGGAATCATTTTTTCAATCATTGATAGGGAATGTCATCCATGACTAGGCAAACATGTCAGCCAACTTAATACATAAGACTCTTATTACTCTTTCAACCAGAATCTCCTGGTTTTGTTTCAAGAGTGTCAAGATATGGTTATTGCTCTCAAATGCTTAAAGGAGCTCATACCAGACTTTAAGCAGGCATATCCCTCATAAACCGGCATACCGCCCTCAATGTGTTATATCCTTCGTGTATCCACAAACTTTGATTTACAAAAATTATTTACAGTACAAGAAAATTCAATTAGCTGATATTTAGCCTTAACCACTTGATGACAAATTTTCCCAATCTTTGGTAATGTTTCTGCGTTTCTTTTGAAAATTTTAAGAATTTTTGGATATGGAAGATATTTCATGAAAACAACTATTTGCCCAAACATAGGATAGAATGCTCACTTCAATCACTTATGCAGAGATGTTACGTCGCAAAGAAAACCGTCAGTTTTTTATGACTAACAATGTCTTTTTTAGAGTGATTATAATTTCATGAACTTGCTGATTTGCTAATATTTCTGACTAAAGTATGATTTTTCCCGTCCTCCTTCCCAGCAGTTGCCGGCTGTAGATGCTGGTGACGAAGACGACGAGGACCAAGTTTGTTCTTGCGATGAACTGCCAGGGGACTGCAACAGTATTTCACCCTCAACCATAGCCCCCACCCACCACCAACAGCACCCCTATGCACCACCCAACCAGCAATTTGTTTTCCAGAGTATAGCGGAAGAATCGGCTATATCGTCATCTTCTTCCGGTGATAGTAAATCACAACTTTTAAAGACAGAGCGACCGATCGGAACTTGCTCCGAGCAAACACCGAATGGTTCAATAGATAACAATTTGAAGACGGGAATGGAAGGCTTCAAGCCGATACCTCCCAAAAGGATTAATGTACCATGTAAGATGTTAAATTCAGACGTTAAGAATGTAGACGACGTTTCGTCGACCAATGGGATCGGTCATCCTAGAGATGTGGCGTCCTCCATAGAGGAAGATGTAGTGACCGCGTTGACCGTGGAACAAGTAGAGAAATTTAACGGGATTCCGTCAAGTCCGACCAAGAGAGCTGTGAAGGCTGACGATGCCAGGACAAACAGCAGTAGTAGTGAGAGTGATGTGCTAAGACCGGACGATGCCGATCCATTTGCAGGTAAGGCAAACTCGAAACAGTTTTAAATGGAATCATTTGTCTTATTCCTCTCCCTGTCAGGTCACCTTATAGCCCATACCTCCCTCCTCCCTCCTCCTGCCCCTCCCCCACCCCCTCCCCCTCCCCCTCCCCTTTAAATCAGTTGGGTTGGTTTGTTAAATGTATCTGCCAAGTTTCCAAACCCACCTTCTTGTACCTCAACATCACATTTACAATGGATTAAATGAAAACCATTCTCCGAGACATTTGCACCAAATGAAAAAGAAGTTAGTGGAGTATTATAAAGTAAAGATTTGCTTCATTTGGAATTTTACTTTTGCACAGACCTCTGTGTACTTCTAAGGTAAGTCCGGCTGTCACGTTGAAACTGTATGGTTTTCTTTTAGAGACCGTTTTTACCTCCAGTGTTTCCAGAAGCGGTAACCCCCTGATCGAACAGAGGAAACCTTTGGGATTTGTTCATTTTGTTGGCTGCTTGAGACTATATAAGTATTTCTGTAGATATATTGAAGGCTTATAAACAGAAGGAAGACCTTTTACATTTGGTTCTTGTCACTATGTTGCCATATTGTATTTCATTTGTAATCTGATGTAGCTGGAACTATGTCATTACGATGTGATGTTAATTGTAATATGATTATGGAGCAGTGTTAATCAAAGTTAACTCAATAATCTGTGTTCCGCTGCACCGAGGCAATGACACCTGTCTTCCGCAGTATTTGTAAGATTGAATCTAATGAACAGGATTGTCATCTGTTTGTTCACTTGAAGGGTTTATAGGAAATGAAACCTACCACCTTTTATTGACTCAAGACTCTCTTCTTTAATGTTAGGGCTCCCTGTACAAAGGTTTAGTAATAGGAATAAAGAGTATGTCCATGATTGATGCATAGTGATTCTTTAAGCAGGGTGAAGCCTTAAAGCCCTGATTGGTCAGTTGCCAAAAACTACAAAGTCTTTTCTTTGTATCAATAGCCAGCTGGCTGCTATCAAAATTGGCTGCAAAGTTAAAGAGCAATAGTGCCCTCTAAATTAAATATGTATGAACTTTTATATAATTGTGCAATGTGTTGCATAATGAGAGAGTGGTACCTGCAGGGGCTAAATGCACTGAAGTAATAAATTAGCCTTAGTTCATCATAGAGACTTTACTTCTCTATTGTGTTTTGTATTATTTGAAATGTTAATATGTGCTATGAATGACCACCATTATGTAAAATAATGTATTTAACTCGAGAGAGTTACAGTAATAAGAAAACCCCAATAGAACCCCCAAAAAACAAAACAAAAACAAGAGAACCAATAAAGAACAAAACAATTGAACCAAAAAGACAATAGCACAAAAAATCTCAAAACAATAGAACAAAAATTTAAATTTGTTTTTGATACATTAATCTGCTGTAAGACCGTTGTAATCAAAAGCTTAGCAGAGCAAACAAACACTTGGTGTCTTTCCCGGAGACGGCTCCTGGCATCACCTGGATGTCGCATGTTTGATTGATAATCTTATCCCTTGGTGACAGTATGAAAACATCCAGTAGCCCTTAACAGGGATTCTATTCATTCCTCTGCACAAACAAAGACTGACTTGTTATGGTGGTTGTTGTGGTGGTTGTTATGGTGGTCGTTGTGGTTGCTATTTGGGTTTCCATTTCAAATCAATGTATTTACTCTGCACATAGTACAGCCACTGATGAGATTTTAACAGCTGTTTTAAGCTCTCAACATTTACCATGAAGACTCTTCTAATTTACCAGGATGGAGGGCCCGGCACGGAGGGCTCCCAGTTAGGCATGGAGGGCCCCCAGTTAGGCATGGAGGGCTCCCAGCTAGGCATGGAGGGCCCTAAGCTAGGCATGGAGGGCCCCCAGTTAGGCATGGAGGGCTCCCAGTTAGGCATGGAGGGCCCCCAGTAAGGCATGGAGGGCCCCCAGATAGGCATGGACAGTGACCTTTGACTTTTTCTTCAAAGATAAGATAGCACTTTCTAATAGAAGCTATTTTCCTACATGGACAACTGTTATGAATCAATGGATTGAATTTATAGTGCTCAATGTGGCATTTCCTTGCCAGGTTCTCTAATGACCTTGTTTCAAAGTGGGGGTGGGTGGGGGGTGGGGGTTACCCAAATATGTAAAGGGGTTGCCAAAAAAGTTTAGAAGAAATAAAAGAAATTGGCAATATTGTGGGGTGATAAAAAAATGGAAATGTTTTGAACATAAACCACTTCAGAGTTACATTATAATCCCATTTTGCAACTAAGGACCCTTAAATTCCCCTATCGTATAAAAGTCTCTCTTAAGGGAAGAGTGATACCTCCTCCCATAGACCCTTCCTAAACCCCCTCGACATTTGCCACTGGAGGGGTGCCAAGTTGACAGTTAAATTGGGGTCGCCGAGGAAAAATAGTTTGAATACTAGAGCTCTATTTGTATGAATCTTTTGACTTGCTACTGGTTTCATTGGGGAAGTAACACCATTTAATGGAATCAAGTCACAACCGAACAATACCATAAATAGTTTGAATACTAGAGCTCTACTTGTATTACCCTTCTAACTTGCTACTGGTTTCATTGGGGAAGTAACACCATTTAATGGAATCAAGTCACAACCGAAGGATACCATAAATAGTGTGAATACTAGAGCTCTACTTGTATTACCCTTCTGACTTGCTACTGGTTTCATGGGGGAAGCAAGCACCATTTAATGGTTTAATGGAATCAAGTCACAACCGAAAAATACCAAAAATAGTTAGAATACTAGAGCTCTATTTGTATTACTCTACTGACTTGCTACTGGTTTCATGGGGGAAGTAACACCATTTAATGGAATCAAGTCACAACCGAAGGATACCATAAATAGTTTGAATACTAGAGCTCTATTTGTATTACTCTTCTGACTTGCTACTGGTTTCATTGGGGAAGTAGGCACCATTTAATGGAATCAAGTCACAACCGAACAATACCATACATTTACAATAGCTGTTTTAACATAGAATTAAGTTTTAGTTTCCACTGCAAAGGAATATAGAGATTTAGCTTGTTGTTTAAGGTGTAACACTTTAAAAAATCAGTCACTAAATTGAAGGGACGATCACACGTTTGGTAAACTGGAATGTTTTAGATTTAAGTCATATTGTTGTGTTTATTTGTTATTCATAATGGAGTGTGCTTAACAGATGTATTAATCTGAAGTCACTGTGATCTCAATGTAGATTTAGTGTAGGACTTTATCAAGTTCTATAATGAAACAGCTTTTTGGGTTGAATTCT
>KN888849.1:36341-51619 GCA_000934455.1 Apostichopus parvimensis | reverse complement strand
ACACTATTTTTTTTCCAAATGTGTGGGGGGGACATTTGATATTGTGTCCCCCACCCATCGAAATGTGGGGGGACGTGTCCCCCGTCCCCCCCTGGATTGACGCTCATGGTTGAATTACAATCTGGAAACATCTTGTGTCTTGTTTATGATTGACATGACATCACTATATGTAATATCTATGCATGTGACAACCATAGTCACTGTTCTCCACAAGACTCAATCAAGAAACTAGTTCTGCTTAAACTCTATGAAGCATTGTCTACTTGCGATTTGTGTTGCAGTTCGCTAGTAATCAGTCTTTCCAAAAAAAAAAATAATAATAAAATAAAGGCTTGACCTAGCAGAAGTAAAGATTTCTGAAAGTGCAACTAAACCTGGATTATTCAACTTCTTTTTATCTGGATCTTGAATTATCTGGATCTGACATTTAGCCCGTCCTAATTGTATAATACTGCACGGACATATTGTGTCTCGTCAGTACGGTTCAGTAATTAGAATTCCTAGGAGAGTTACTAATTTTACGGAGGGATAGTTAGCTGCTTTTTTCTTCAGGCTACGGTCTGATTACTTGTCACTCCCTCAAGAAATTTCAGCAAATCCATCTCAAAATACCAGCCAAACTTTAAAAATAGCTTGTTGAATTGCATCACCAACTTCTCTGCAAAATCTTATGGAACATAGCAAGTATTATTTAATATGCAAAATAAGTCACCAGTTGTCCAATAATTTAATAGCTTGTTTTTAAATGGACTTGCTGCGTTAATTCAAAGCATTTCCAGACCGAGATAATTTTCGTTTTATTATTAATTCCACAAAGTTGTTGTAAACTATTCCTTTGTTTCTTATTTTTGAGTTTCATGATTTAACATGCAACTTGACAATTAAAGCTAATGGACTGCTTAGTTATAATATTTTTAGCAGCTCATTGTAAGGAAAACATTTTCCAAAATCAAAGTAAAAAGCTGCTTTTAATTATGCAGTTTGCAATTTGAATACAAGGAATGAGTTTTCACAAATGTGAAGGCAGACTTAATCATTGGGGAATACAGTGTATAGTCTATCCTGCCTGCAACAATTTTTTCACAACAACAGTGCAAAATATTCGTATACAAGTGCTCTCTAGCAAAAATGAAAGAAAAATATGAAGTCTCTGTGGGTGGCATTGATAATTGGGGTTTTGTTTTCCCACTGTAATCTATTTGGGATCAGATTTCAAACTCTGAGCCATTTTATAATTGCATCGCCTCAAAAGGAAACAAAATAATTTGTTTTTATTTTCATGTTTTACAGTTCAACAAAAATAAATAGATTTAGCCAATTAGTAGTGCCTATACTGTACTATGTAAAAGAATAGTCCAGTCGGTTTTCTCATATTAATGATAGATAAATGTCATTTTCTCTCAAGCTGTAAATTAGATATGTATAAATGCTATGGTGAAGTCTTGTTTTGTACTATTCTGGGTTATCTCTCATTAAACATGGAAAAACCTCTGGACTAATATATTAATTTCTCAGGATGAAAATAATTTAATAATATCATGTTCATAGAGATTACAGCCTGCATTACAAGCTGGGGCATGAATTCGTTCTATATTATAATTTCTAGAAGAGACACCCAAATTAAAAGTTCGATGGAAAAGCCAGAAAGGTGATGCAAAGAATGGCGGCTATAGTGAAGTTTACCTAAACGGATGTCTTGGAAAGGTAAGAAGGATTATTTTAACTTATCATTATCTTCTCTTTCCCATTCAAGAGCAAAAAGCATAAACTTTTATTAGTAGATATTTCTTTAATCGGTTGATTTTTGATTCCTTGCCGAAGCCTCAAGGAATCTATGCGATGGTGATTGTGCGTGTTTGTGTATGTGTGTGTGTATGTGACGCCCTTGGCTCGTAAACATGATAACTCAACAATGGCATTTGGATTGAAGTCATACTTGGTACATAGATGCGCCATACTGAGTAGAAGAAACCTATTGATTTGGGTGCTCATCTCATGAAAAATAATGATGTCACGGGGTCAAACGTGAAAATCTCAAAATGCTTATAACTCGGCACCCGAAAGTCAGAATTTATTCATACTTGCTATATATATATATAGATAGTGGGTACATGGTAACATATGTTCAAGTTGATATTATGCATATTTATTAGGGGGCGGGCTTAAGTTGATTTTTACTAAAATAGCTTGTAAACACGGTAAATGAACAAGGAGAAGTTGGATTGAATTCATACTTGGTACATAGATGCACCATAGTGAGTAGATGAACCCTATTGATTTTGGTGCTCATCTCATAAATAATTATGAGGTCACAGGTCAAATGTGAAAATCTCCAAATGCTTATAACTCGGCAACCGAAAGTCAGAATTTATTCATACTTGGTATTAATATGTTGGTAGATAGTGGGTACATGGTAACATATGTTCAAGTTGATATTATGCATATTCATTAGGGGGCGGGGCTTTAGTTGATTTTCACTAAGATAGCTTGTAAACACGGTAAATGAACAACGAGAAGTGAGTAGATGAACCGTATTGATTTTGGTGCTCATCTCATGAATAATAATGAGGACACGGGTCAAACGTGACATTTTCAGAACTTTGTGTGAAGGTGTTGGTAGATAGCAGGTACATGATAATGTATGTTCAAAGTGATATGCACATTTATTGTGGGGCAGTTGCTTGAGTTGATTTTTGCTAAATTTAGCTTGTAAACATGGTAAGTTAACATATTTAGTGGGTTGGTCCGCAGTCAGTGAAAGAACCTTGCTGATCAATTTAATCAACTCGATATTATGATATTATGCTATATATTGTGATATTATGCACATTTATTGGGGGGCAGTTGCTTGAGTTGATTTTTGCTAAATTAAGCTTGTAAACATGGTAAGTTAACATATTTAGTAGGTAGGTCCACAGTCAGTGAAAGAACCTTGCTGATCAATTTAATCAACAATGACGAAAGCTTGGGATTATAATCTCAATTGGTAAGGAATCACAATAAGCCCACTGGCTTTCTGGATTTATTTTGTTATAAATGTATATTCTTTAAGCCATAGCAAACTTGATTATTCTTTTTGTTTATATGTAATACTGACAGTTTCCTGTTTATCTATTGGTATAGATTTATTCATCATTAACTTTATGGTAAGCCATTTTACTGTCTAAGTATTACTTCTAGCTACAAAACGAATGTACAGTATGGTGAGGTGTAGGAGGAGGGGGGGGGGGTTGGTGGTAGGGCAGCTGGGACCTGTTTTGGTGGTTAGGGATTAGATGCAGTAACAAGGTGTTGGTGCTAATGGCAAACAGGAAGAGTCTTTCAATGAAGGAGGGAGGGAAGGTGGGGGGGGGGGGGAATGAAACTTTGTGGTAATCCTTAAAGATGAAGGATTTCCGTCACTGCATTATTAGATGTGAATTCAATTTAATTGATGAGGTGTGGGTTGGGTTGAGTAGGCCTTTAAGAGCTAATGGTTGCGCATGTCGTCAAATATTAGTAACAGATTGGTCATCTCAGGAAAGCTTTTCAAAAAGTTTCCCTGGTACATTTCAATAAGGAACACTGAAAGATGAGAAATCAATATTATTTACTGGAGAGAACTCTTAGTCCCTACTGGTCATATTTCAGTGGTTATGTGTATGTCATCAAAATTTGAATGTATTCCTGTTAATTTCTGATTTTTTTCTTTTATCTCTGACAGTTTGGCCTCATCAATCACATTATCATCTCAAAGAAGAAGAACGGCAGTGCCATAGTAGAGTTTGCCACGGTTGATGCTGCTGTAAGTAAATATGGATTTATTGAAAGATGTGTTTATTAACAGCGATAGGCGCTGTATAGGCACAATGCCCCAACCGAGGAGCTTTATAGAGAGATGTGTTTTGAACAGCGATAGGTGCAAAGGCAACCTGCCCCAACCGAGGAGCTTTATAGAAAGATGTGTTTATGAACAGCGATAGGTGCTGTATGGCACACTGCCCCAACCGAGGAGCTGTATGGAGAGATGTGTTTATAAACAGCGGTAGGCGCTGTATAGGCACACTGCCCCAACCGAGGAGCGTGAAAAAGACGCTATTCACGTTGACCGTTTGGGACTTAGTTCCGATAGTCTTTAAGACCCATGCACACTGAATGGCTAATAAGCGTACACTGAATGAGTGTTTTCTGGTAACAACCAGTGCTCATTTAGGTCGTCAGCGACATAGCAAATTTGGCCGCTATGAAGTCTGGGGCAATAGTTAGCCAAGCTAGATGACATCAATACCCCTCTTATCTCCGGCTCTGGCAACTGACTGCCATAGTTAATAATGTGATTTGTCTCCCTGCTGACCACAAGATTGAATGTCCAGTTACATCTGCTAATTGAATCTATCGTTTGGAATCAATAAATGTGTAAAAGTAAGTGGGCCTGACGTTTCGATCCTAGCAGGATCTTCTTCAGAGGATGAAGTTTGGAATCAATGAAGTGTAAAATAAATTGTGAAGCTTAAATTGTAAGGATCTTGATTCTTTACAGTGGAATGTACTCACAGGCCAAACCGAATGTGAAATCATTAAGGTAAAGGGCATATCGAGTTAGCTAGGCCAGGTGGGGCAGAAAATTGTTCATAAAATATGTTTATCGATTAGATTTGTGAAATTAATTCAATATGTTTCAGTTCAATACTTAGTTTGCAGCATAAGTGAGTAATATGAGTAAGTTGTGGCATGCAGCCTTCTGCTCTTGAACATTGGTAAAATCTTTGTATTGTTCACAGGAACGAGCAATCGGCGGTGCAGTTGGGCTTCCTGACAATCCGTTGCAGATGTCGTGGCTTTCAGGAAGACCTATCAAATGCTTTCAGGCCATGGTAAGTTACAACAGTCAATGGGAATATGAGGACCAAGGTAAAGAGGAAATCATAGGTATGGTTACTACTGACATGACATCAAACTGAACGACACATCCAGACAAGTCAAGAACCGGATGAAACCGTGGCAACAATTTATGTCACAAGGCCCCTTTTCTCCCCCCCCCCCACCCGTTTTCCTTAAAACATATTATGAAAACAAGAATACACTACTCTTCAATCCATATTTTCAGGACCCTTCCACATTTTTCCAGTCCCTCTAACCCCTTTCCGTCCCCCTCTTGTCCCATTTTGTCCCCCTTTTTGTCAGGTGAGCGAATGACATGATAAGATGACACTGAACTTTCTAAAAAGTAGTAAGTTGGTATGTCTTACCGGGAAGTGTTCAGGTTCCTTGAACTTGGGGGGGCACCTCGGTGCTTGCCTCCTCTGCCTATTGGATAATGTTGCGCAGTCCATGAAAGTTATATGTCACTTGATGTCTTAGTGCAGTCTTGGCAATGTGCATTTATTTGTGGAATGGGCAAAAATAAAGATTAAAAAAAAGGAACTTACTGTTCATTTTATATATATTTTTTGTCAGAGAGAAGAAGAAAATGGTGAAGACTTTGAGCAGAGGGTTTTGGCAAAGATGAGAGATGCACAGAGAGCTAAGGACGAGAACAGCGTAGAGCAATCACGAGATCAGAGCGAACATAAAGTACCTTCAAACATTGAAACAGCAGACTCTACAGACCAAAGTGAAATCAACGAAGCAGACATTTTACAAAGATTGAAGCAGGCAAGATCCGAATCAACCAAAGCCCAGTCCGAGGAGACAACCCGGGGCACATTTAATTTCCCGACGTTTGGAACTTTCGATACGAACATAGATATCGGACATGTAGATTCTGCTTCTGCGAGGGACGAGAGTGGCAGGAATAATGAAACCTTGGAAAAGTCATCAGCCAAAGCCAGAGATTTTGAAAGTTTAGCGATGATGAAGCTCCGGAGAGCAGAAGAGAGGAGAAAACTGATCCAGGAGATGATGAAAGACGATATGGCTGATGACTAATTGGCCGACGGTAGCGTTCATTGTCTTCTAGAGGTTGAAAGAGTTTCTGACATTTGTTCTAGGTTTGCTGAAAGAGTAAAAGATTCTCGTCAGTTTAAAAGTACGGAAGATCGTAATCCAGAAAAGTTAATCAATATCAGCAGAGTTGTACGGTGATTAGAAGTCCAATGTGTTTCCTTTAAAGCTTGTTAGTATTCACTCATAGAGTCATAGTGTCTCTAATATAGCATACTTCAACTTTCTAATTAATACCCAAAGGGTATTGTAGTTGGTTGTCATATTCCCAGAAAATTGAGAAGTCTTTTAATAGTCAATACAATATTTCAGAGGATGGCAATAAAACACTTGATGAAGCTGGAATATAAGTGACTGATAATAAAATCTCTAGCAGGGTGCATGGTGGTAATATGGCTGAGCTTGGAGGCAGTACTGCTGTTCCATGGCTCATGGAGACTGCAATACTGCCAACCTTTGAGGGAACACTGCTGACCGAAGGCACAAGGAGGCGATATATGCAAGAACTCTCACAACCCAAATATATTAGACTGTCAGAGCAGGTATCGAATACCTCAACTTGTTTTTGTGTATTCAAAACAAATCAACACTATAAACTAGATCAGTCACCAGTGGCCTTGAGAGCCAGATCTGGCCACCCCCCCTAATTGAGCCCCATGCAGGCCCCAGGGCTGTAACCTGCCCAATAGTTTCTATCTTATTGTACCTGTCAGCAACCTTTTAGAAGTATATGGTGCTTATAACTTTTGAGTGCCAGCTACTCGTAAATTATTTAGAACCGTTTGCGTGATGAGAAAATATTGCCTGATGAATCTAGCTATGTAATTGTGATAACTGGAAAAAATGAGAGAAATTTGTTTTCTTTATTCATAACTGGACAAATGGTTGAATTTTATTTATGATTCATAGCTGGACAGATGAGTGAATTTATTATTTTGTTTAGCTGGAAAAATGAGTTTAATTTGTTGACATGTTTCCTTTGACAGAGAGCTTTTAATGGGTGTCAGAAAAACAGTATTCTGCTAGTTGTACAGCTCTCCCGAAACAGTGACAAGCTAAGAGAAAATAGTTTCCGAGAATTTGTAGTGCCAACATGCCATGGTCTTTATTTTGATGGGTGAAGTTGTACAGGTTTATAATGTGAGTGTCACAGCATGGAGTTTCGTGGAAAGAATAAGATACATATTTTTATATGATATTGATGAAAACAAGAGAAATAAAAGACTAAAAACTACAGTGATACAAAGAGTTTTCCACTTGTGTTCTTTCTCATTGGCACAATCTCTTGCTGATATTCAAAAGGAACATGCATAATTTTACCTGTTAGGCAGACAATTGTTATTAATGGTGTTAGTACTGTAGATTTAAATTCTCTTGGAAATGTATACAACTGAAGTATTGTTTGTAATGATGATATAACAAACTTAAAGGGTGTGAAGACTCACACACAAAGAAACGTCTCATGCCGGTAATCTGACCTAGTTTCGAATGAGGTGTAACAGAAGTGTTAGACACCACCATCGATCCCAGAAAATACACACACAGCTTGCTACCGTCGGTAATTAGACACTAGTGTACAGTCAGTACATACAGCTGCGGTCAATACCGACAGCACAGTATACGTACATAGCAGCGATGGACATCTCAGGTCTAGATATTTTATAACAAGGTAACACATTTCATTACTGTCTGCATTTTGTAGCGACACGAACAAAACGTCACTTGCAAGCAACGGAAAGTTAACTTTTTCAGATTGCCGCACGCGGTTTAGGGCGAGTCTTCAATGCCTTTAAATTTAAGACTAAAACTCAATGTACCATTAACACAAGTTAAACTCTGGTCTATTTTGTAACCATCACAATGTGGCAATGTGTCTGCAGTCTTTCTTCAGATAACTCTTCAATTAAAAATAAACTGGTGCTGTGATAAATTACCAGTAAACAAGAGGGACCTTTCATAAGAAAATCCCTCAACACTAATTTTCACATGACTTCACAGAAATTACCAGGTAAATATTAATGGCACTGCTGTAACCACCAACTTAACAAGAAACACCAGAGTAAAACATATATGCAAATAGTGCCATATACCATGGGCCAATACCTGAATATTCAGTGGCGTAGGAAGGTACTTTTGAGTGGGGGGGCTGAAGACTGATGGCCGGCCTGGGGGAGGGGTCTAAGGGGAGGGAATTTTTTTGCATTTCCAGGTGGCCTCAGATGCAATTTGGTGCAATATAGCACACTTCAACACCCACTCCATTTTGTAAATAATTTTGCATTTTCACCTGGCCTTAGATGCAATTTTGTGCTCCAAATGACATTTTTTTCTCATTTGGAAATGAAAAAGGGGTTTTCTGACTTGCGGAGCGGGGGGGCGGAATGATACTTCCGCCCCCCATATTTTTCACTGGGGGGCTGGCGCCCCCCAGCACCCCCGGTTCCTACGCCCTTGTGAATATTCAAATACCATGGGCCAATGCCTGAATATTCAAATACCATAGGCCAGTGCTTGAGTACTCAAATACCATATGCTAATGCCTGAGTATTCAATACCATAGACCAATGCCTGAGTAATCAAATACCAAAGGCCAATGCTTGAGTACTCAAATACCATATGGCAAATACCTGAGTATTCAATACCATAGGCCAATGCCTGAGTATTCAAATACCATATATGGCCAATGCCTGAGTATTCATATACCATAGGCCAATGCCTGAGTATTCAATTCTTTTGTTTCAGCATGTTTGGATGAAAGGGTACATTTTACAGTCATTGTTCTGACAATCGTCCATAAAGTGTTGCAACTTCTTCATGTTTAAATCAAACTTTAGACATAAGTTAAACTACAGCAGAAAGTAACAATCACCAAATATATTTATTCTTTTGGTTTAATTTTAAGTTAAATAATATTAAAAATATGTCTGATATCTTATTGTTCCCAAATACCATTTCTCCTTAAGCCTCGTCTCCCATACTTATAGATCAACGGAGTAAACAAACTAATATCAACGATAAAATTTTATGTATGTATTTATGTATGTATATTAGATCCTCCTGCAACCAGGAACTCGCGAAGAAGCCTCATTGGCTTATCAAAGCCGCAAGCTGACCGAAGTCAGTCTCTTACATTCATATTCAATTACTCTTACATATTCAATTAAGTAAGTTTGTTAATGTCAGTTTACCAACACTCTCAATTTCTAATTAGTGTAAAATATGTATTG
The DNA here is from genome assembly GCA_000934455.1 of Apostichopus parvimensis. Classification (NCBI taxonomy): domain Eukaryota; kingdom Metazoa; phylum Echinodermata; class Holothuroidea; order Aspidochirotida; family Stichopodidae; genus Apostichopus; species Apostichopus parvimensis. Next base: position 42,470 of record KN888849.1, on the reverse strand, counting down.
ATTACAACAAAATTTGATTTGCCAACGAAATGTACTTTAACTGAATGACACCAATTTTCATGGAGATTCATTATATCACAACATCTTTTAAACTTGAGGGGTCAGGACTCCTAGATCAAGTTCACATTAGGCAAAGTAGCATAGGACCACTGATATAGGTACAGTAAGAGCCTTGTCCGGATTGAAAATGGTGGGATATTTTACGATAGTGTTCTATATGTGACAAACTTTTGCATTAATCTTTGAACTTCTATTGGGAATGACAAGAATTTGATGGACATTATGACAATTCGATGTTGGAGCTTTCAGTTGCTGACATATCCATGGAGATGGAGGAGGGGGGGGGGGTGGATAGGACTTGTGGCCACATGCAGATTCTTGGCCATAATATAATCCAAGTAAATAAAATGCCATGAATTTGAAAGGAGGATTACATAACATGTTTCCTTGAAAAGTAAATGCCTTTGAGCCCACATACTGAAGAAGTCTGTTGGGTCCACACTGTGCATGTATGATATCAATGTGCATATTGCATACCTCTGGTAGTATTGCCCATCAAACATCATTGATATAGATGTGACCAGATTTATTACCAAGGCTGGAGGTATTCAAATTGTCTCTATTAGTCTTTCACCGATTTATACTGGGAGATACATGGTCCAAATCATTGTCTGTCCTACCCCTGTTGTACCCAGTAGCGTGTACCCTTTGCGCTCTAATCTATCAAGGATCACTCGTGGCAATTCCGGGCTTCTGTACTCTTTACTGTGCAAGAAAGGAACAAAGTAGAAAAGAGAAATATCATTGCAAAACATAGAATAGCAAAAGTCAGTCTTGACAGGCCTTAGTAACAGAAGATCATTAAATTACTTTAAAATGATATGGACATGACATATTTTGTTTCAGCTTGTTTTTCTATAATAAAAAAAATTTATAGAGTTTTGAACATATTTCAGAATACTGTAGATTGAACTTCAAAAAACTATTATAAGATAATCATATAAAAGTTAAAACTGTGGTAATGATTCTTCCCAATTGTCAGGCCTTTTGTTAAAACATACCTATTTTGTTGGTGCATACAATTTTACTCGACCTGTAACCGAGAGCTCTCCTTTTGAATAATGTCGAAGAGTGTCAATTACATCTATAGATGGGCTTCAAATATTACTATGATATACTAAAGAAAGGGTGTGAAGACTCGCGCAAAAAGAAACGTCTAATGCCGGTAATTTGACCTAGTTTCGAATGAGGTGTAACAGAAGTGTTTAACACCACCATCGATCCCAGAAATTACACACACAGCTTGCTACCGTCGGTAATTAGACACTAGTGTACAGTCAGTACATACAGCTGCGGTCAATACCGACAGCACAGTATACAAACGATACAGCGATGGACATCTCAGGTCCAGCTAAAGATACCAAGGTATCACGTTTCATTACTGTCTGCATTTTGTAGCGACAGGAACAAAATGTCACTGCAAGCAACAGAAAGTTAACTTTTTCAGATGGCCGCACGCGGTTTGGGACGAGTCTTCAATGCCTTTAATGAAAATGCTATAGTAAGGAAATACACACCATATTAAGAACATTTAATAGAGATGTAGAGTTAGTATGAAGTACCACATAAATTGTGGAGAGCACACTTACCATACTTCAAGCCAAACACACATCAAACCACAATAAGTCTCCTTTATAATCAATTCTGTACTTCTTTATCGCCTACAAATTACAAGTAATAGCTAGTGCTGGTGTTATAAAATTAATCTGTTTTGCATGAAAAGTGCCAGAAATGTTAGGCTTTATTGAGACTTTGAACAGAAAACTATCCAGATATTTACGTTTAATATTGGCACTTATAACACCACACTACAGTACCACCTGTATCAAGAACACAGTAATCTCAGTACAGAGAAAGGTAGCAAGCCTTTAGGCAGAATATCTTTGGGACATCTCTACCCAACAGCTGTTCACCTATTCATATCCCAACCCTACATGTCACCCTGACATTCAACACATTTCTTTGAGTACCATTTGGTTTGTGGACTCGGCCCTTGCTCGGGCGCTACTGTAGTGGACTGAAGACTCGGTTTGGGCTCGCGATAGGTGGACTTGACTACAGCTCTGCAGCTATATTAGTTTAGCACAAGAGGTTACACCCTAGTGGTGAATCACTAAATTTCCCAAGTGCTAATGAATTGTAGAACAGGTTTCCCAAGAAAAGTACCCTATTCTTATTATTTCTAAGCAAAATACCCGGCATCGTTTCCAACTTTGGCATGTTCAAAAATGGCTTTCACAAGTTTACGGGAGACAAATGTCTGAAAATATGTATTACCATACCTAAGTTTAAAACCACCTTTCCCCACCTCCCCCCTCTCCCTCCCTCCCCCCTCCATTCCCCCTCCATTCCCCATCCCTAATGCACTGCCACCAAAAAAGAAGTTCAGTAATACTGAATATCAATCACATGGAGACTAATGAAACAAGAAAGGTACAAAATGAGGATGGTAGAATGTTTACACTTGAATTATGGAGTAAGAGTTGGATCATGCAGTTTGAAATCTAAAAATGAACAAGGAATTAAATCTACCCTAAAGATTCAAACAACTTTTGTTTTCAAAGAAATGCTAGGCTTACATGTAGTAGCAATGACGTATTAAGCCAGACTTTCCTCACTGGGAACGAAAAGTGTGACATTTTAGAAATGTCGGCCTTTCAATATTTGAACGATTTTCTAACATCGTATGCATTATATTTGCACAGAGAGGTTTCTAAGAGGAATGGGCAGCAAATAATGAACTAGAAGGTAGTAACTACAAGGAATAAATTAAAAGACAATTCTACTGGTAGGTATCATACCTAATGTATACAAATCGTATGCAAAACATGTGTATAGATCCATACTGTACATGTACTTACATACATTGTATATACACTACAGTATAATTCCTGTGCTCTATATGCAAGTGTTAACAGAGCTTCTTTCATTAATTACTGCATGCATGGAGAGTATTCATTAACTACCACCATTTACAAAAAAACAAAAATTTAAAGCAGACTTTGAAGTAGGAGAAAGGAGTTTTAAAAGAGCAAAGCAAACTCTCTTCATACAATTTTTCAGTTAAATATTTTGGTCAGTAATTTTTCTCTTTTTGGGGAAGGGGAAGCACTTTGTTTTTACTCTTCAACTAACATGTATAAATTTGAGAGCCAATCCTGCATCTGGGACCGCCAGCTTCCAGGGGCTTTGCCCGTGGACCCCACCAGGGGGCAGGGGCCCAGTGTCAGTCCTCTGGATCCCACTCAGATAGGGCAAAGCGTTCTTGTTGACAGGTCAATCAATTGAATCCACCCCTCTCCCCCCCCCCCCCCCCTTCAAGATGAAATCCTGGCTATGCGCTTGTTTGAAAGACAAATTGTTAAGGCACAGAATAATTACTATCAAGTTGACAGTGTTTTCAAATGAGATATCACTGTAAGGCTTCCTATCAAAACACCTTAGGATTCACTAACCAAGAAGCCAACAGGCTTCTTGACACATATCAAATCTTGACACATATCAAATCATTTAATGTAACACTACACACAAGTTTTGACCATGGTCAGCAAGGAGTTTACACCATTAGACTTTTATAGTATCTGAACCTTAGCCTAATTTGTATGATAAGATGCGGGACCAAAGTACGGTAGGCCTATAGGCTGAAGCAGTGAAACTGCAGTTTTCATAAAATTGTTTAGGATAACTGGCAGCACATTTCACCTCTTGGGCAGTAAGATATATTCCATGGCAGTAGTACAGATATACTTACACATTGAAATTTGGGTGCCTTTGTTGGGAAGTGTAAAGTCCATTTTGATATGTATCAGCTGCTTTCTATCAGGTGTTATCATGAAAATCAGGTGAAGTCAAGTGCCCCAAAATAATTCAAAATTCAAAATATGCTAAATGTTAGTATTAGTAAGTTTTTGCTAATTAGGTATTGAAGCTTTGGAGGATAATCGTTAATTTAAAGAAGATCAATGCTGATTAATATTAGCATATTAGTTTACTCAGCTATGAACTGAAGCATGAATATTGCTGTTATTCAAACTATGAATCTGTGACCTTCTTTTAAACGGTTTTAAAAAAAATAACAATAACACATATTCTCATGAACCAGACTATAAGACAAGTACAGTATGTGTTGCATTGTGCTAACTGGCGTCAACATGTCCTCAACTTTATATTATAATACAGACTCAATCCGGTCAACTTTATTACCAGTATGATGTTCACTGGCTTTTAAAATATTTGTTGAAATGAAAATTTGGACACAAACTTCAGAAAGATATGTATTTTGGAATGATGTCAGGTACGGTCGACGTAGTCTGATCAAGACCGCTAACGAACGTATAATGTCTATGGAAGAATACAAAACAGAGGTAATTTGTTCGCAAGATTGGCTGGCAAAAAGTTCCCTTTTAACCCGAGAAAATGAGACGCATTAAAAAACAGTCACTCACTATCGCCTGTGTTTTTTCTTATTTCTCTCTTTTTTTTCATGGTAGGACACTCAGTGTCGTCCTTTCTCCTACTTCAAAGCATAAAGACGAGACAAACGTACATTTTTTTCATTTTTTTTTTCATGCACTACCGCTGGAGGCCATTTTGGCCAGGTGGAGAAGGTTTGTATAGGGTCCAAATGACTGTTTGACCCACACCACATTGGCTAACAAGGGTGTAGCCCTTGCTGTCCAGTAAATCAAGCACAATGCGTGGAGGATGGTCGGACCTGTATTCCGAACTGCAAACAAAAACAAGTAACAAAGCGACAGAGAAAAAGTTACAAAACAAAATGAAAAGGAAATGTGAATCCGTACAAGAATTGCAAAAAGGCGAAAAGAGAGGAATAAAACAGATTTACACAACAAAATGGAGCAGTGTTAAATAAGGCAAATAATGAATTGACTTAGAGTAGAATAATTATACATCAAGACTGTAATATTATTTTGTTTGTTTTTATATGTTTTTATTGTCATATTAATTTGGAGCGTAATTTTGTACTATTAAAGAAAATATATATTTCATCTCCCACTCGAAAGAAGGATTATGTTTAAGTTGGTCCCCTCTTGCTTCATGGTGAGCCTATTCAAATTTAATTCCTGGTTCTTTATATGTATTGACAGTAATTGAATTCATCCTATCAATTTAATACTCTCACTCACTGTTACCTCTTTCTTACAACAGATGATTTTTCATATTTTAGCATATCCCTTTTTTATTTTCCTCAGAGAGTCATTCCTGAGTTGCTTCATCCACCCCACAGATCAATTTTCACTCTTTAGTTGCTCTAAGCCTTGTATACAATGCCAGTCTACATTCCTGTAAGAGGTAAATAACTGAAATAAAATTCTTGAAATAATTTCCATATCCCCTGTAATCGTTTTTTTCTCTTTTTTATGGAAGGAGTTGCGACTCCAAGCTTACACAAACATCAAATTAACATTCTTGATGCAGGTTTAATACCTCTTGCATTACATCATCTTTTCATCACAAATGTGATGAAAAGATTAACAACATCGCAAATATAATCTTTTTTTTTATCAAGCAATATCAACCAAAACATGTCCAAACTCTGGGACAATTGGAAAAAATTTAGTCTTAATAGGGCCCACCATGGAATAACTTTCAAAGTGACTCTATACTCCCAATCATGGAAAACTGATCATAGCAATCCCTCAATCCCGCACCCCTTTATTTTTACTACAGTACTTAGTAAGATGGAAAAAAACAAAAACAAAACAGAAGAATGCTTTTTTAGTGCCAAAATGATTCATGCAGTAAAAATAATGTGTACAGTGTATATACAGAGCAGAGGCAGCAGTACTGGAAAGACTTGGTCTTTACATGTTATATATACACAGCACGAAACCCAGCACATGATATATGTAGACCGTACAATATTCAGTGTTACGTCACCATAAAACAGCCTGTACGGCGTAGGCAGCCATCAAAACTTGATGGTGCAGAAAACTGCTTCACCAGCATGATAGCACAGATGGAATGTGGAATATTTAGACTACTTTTAAGGAGAGATTTTATTGTAAACTGAAACAAATTGTGTATTTCATCAAAATTTTGTCAACA
>KN888849.1:25324-36291 GCA_000934455.1 Apostichopus parvimensis | reverse complement strand
TTAGTAAGATGGAAAAAAACAAAAACAAAACAGAAGAATGCTTTTTTAGTGCCAAAATGATTCATGCAGTAAAAATAATGTGTACAGTGTATATACAGAGCAGAGGCAGCAGTACTGGAAAGACTTGGTCTTTACATGTTATATATACACAGCACGAAACCCAGCACATGATATATGTAGACCGTACAATATTCAGTGTTACGTCACCATAAAACAGCCTGTACGGCGTAGGCAGCCATCAAAACTTGATGGTGCAGAAAACTGCTTCACCAGCATGATAGCACAGATGGAATGTGGAATATTTAGACTACTTTTAAGGAGAGATTTTATTGTAAACTGAAACAAATTGTGTATTTCATCAAAATTTTGTCAACAATCTGTCAAAATTTGGAGACAAACTGAAGAGTAAGACATATTGTGTGGTATATGAAATAAAATATTGATCATTCAATAATTTCATTTGCCAGGTTCTTCATTTTAATACATTTGAAGGATCCAGAGCTGAATGAACTAGCACTGCCGTGGAATGCATCCCTAATTGAAAAAGAAAAAACTCCATCCCTCTGCTGCAGTGCTGCTCCCACTCCTCCCAACTCCCCCCCCCCCCCCCCCTCCCTAGACCACTCCCCCCCCCCCAACCATGCACTCCCCCCCCTCCCCAAAATATCACTCCTGTTCCTACACCTATGACAGGTGAGTGTTCAAGGTACTTACAAGTTGTTACCAATTTGCTCTGTGAGAGTTGCACCAAGGTAAGCCATCAGTTCTTGATCTGATTTTTCATCTCCACAGATCGTTGGTCCGCATTCCTTATATTGTCGTAAAAAGAGAAAAAAACTTTCAAAAAAAACCCATCTTGTTTACCGCAACACGAGAATACATTTTTAAAACAGTATTCTTCGATAAAATCAAAACTTACAACAGTTAGTGTCACAGCCAAGGTTGCAATTAAACTGAGGGCAAAATTCCCCCCGCCCCCCCATAACTTGCTAAAAATTGGCCACTTGGATTCATGAGAAAATGTACCAGGAGTCACTTTAAATGATCAGTAGTGCCTCACCAAGCTGAAGCAACCACTCTCAGACATATTATTGCATTCAGTGTGATTGCTTAATCACCCACTCACAAGCAACCACAATTCAGTTAGTAAAGTTTGCAATACACACTACATACTACATGTAAATGAGTTGTTTACATTGTGTCACACTACCTGTACATAAAGGGAAAACAAGTATCTGCAAAAAGTTTTCAGTGGTATCTTCTCGTTCCATCCTAATTTTCATGACAATCAGGGGAAAAAGTTCCCACAATGTCGACAATGTAAATGTAGCTTTAAAGGGAATGAAGACTTGCGCACAAAGAAACATCTCATGCCGGTAATCTGACCTAGTTTCGAATGAGGTGTAACAGAAGTGTTAGACACCACCATCGATCCCAGAAAATACACACACAGCTTGCTACCGTCAGTAATTAGACACTAGTGTACAGTCAATACATACAGCTACCATCAATACCCACAACACAGTATAGCAGCATGGACATCTCAGGTCCAGCTAAAGATAATAATTATAGTATCACGTATCATTACTGCATTTTGTAGCGACACGAACAAAATGTCACTTGCAAGCAACAGAAAGTTAAATTTTTCAGTTGGCCGCACATGGTTTTGGGTGAGTCTTCAATGCCTTTAAAGGCGGCATTGAAGACTCGCCCCAAACCGCGTGCGGCAATCTGAAAAAGTCGCTACGAAAATGTCGCTACAAAATGCAGACAGTACAGTAATGAAACGTGATACCTTGTTATCTTTAGCTGGACCTGAGATGTCCATCGCTGTATTGTTTGTATACAGTGCTGTGGGTATTGACCGCAGCTGTATGACTATACACAAGTGTCTAATTACCGACCGTAGCAAGCTGTGTGTGTATTTTCTGGGATCGATGGTGGTGTCTAACACTTCTGTTACACCTCATTCGAAACTAGGTCAGATTACCGGCATTAGACGTTTCTTTTTGCGCGAGTCTTCACACCCTTTAAAGCATGAATTTCTTCAGTTTCTTTGCAGTATACATTGAACGATATGCCGCATTCATCGTTTTCATTTTCTTTGCCTTAATACTGCGTTTTTGTTATTGCCCAAGTTAGCTAAATAACCTTACACCAGGCATGTGTAATTAATGTTAAGCAAAGTGAGCATCTGTGCAATGCTATATGACTGACAATAGGGAAAATATGTACTAATATTGCCATCCTTATTAAAACAACGATTGGGTACATGTATAAGCACCAGTGAATCACTCATTTAACTGATTGTGTTAATATATGCACCTCTACATTAATTTGTTTTTTATGAATATCAGGTAAATTAGCAAGGCATCATTATTTAAAATAATATCTGGTAAATAGCTCCTCAACCCCCCCCCCCCTGCCCAAACCTAACCATGTTCCGTAGGCTGATTGCGATTAATACAACTTTGGTATTCTTTGCATGTCATAGTAGTCAATCCAATTGAAATAAAAGGTTCAGAAATCAAATCAATACGTAACCGACCCTACGCATTTATATGCATGCAGAAAGAGTCGTAAAAGACCTAGTTCTAGGCCTATATAGAGTAATATTAGACATCCTGTAGTGTGAAGAACACTGATCGTGAGTAACCTAACATAATTGTGTATATGCATGAAATCGGCTTTTCTTACCAATCGAATCTGTGTACTAATTAGAACATAAGGCATCGTGCTTGAGTGAATTGAGGCTCTTACGGAAAGGTTCTGCAACTAGTCCTGCACTTAGTAAATTAGTTATAGCACGCAATTGGGTACAACGTGACAGTGCCTAACACAACCCACACTGATATTACCATGCGTCCAACCAGCACAATGTTTACATTTACTGTAAGCAAATGCTGTATATGTTTATATCCCCTATGCTACAAAATACATTCGTCCATGTGTAAGAACGATAGTCTCAATAATGAATCGTGCATGAAATTGTAATATGATATTTATATCAACCATCTATACAACTACCGACGTAATTTATGTTACTTTTATTTCCCTTAGAAGATACATTACTAGATAATTTTTTATCTGCTAATGTCACTACCCGTGATAACGTAGAAAGAAAACAATTGGGAAATTCCCTGATGACTCTCGCGCCCATGCACATTTGTTCACACTCACAGGATCTCGGATCGAGATCGACTATCTGCACCTACACATTTCTTCATCGAAATTGCTCATACTTTGGTTCAAACATTTTTCTCAGACAAGACGAATTGACAATCGCTTCGTTGTTCCATCGAATAGTGTGTTCTTAGACTCGATAAGTGTGGTCTTAGACTCTTTCAGGCTTGCAACAACCACAACGTTAAGATTAAGACATGCATAATGACTGAATTTCAGCAAGAAGGCATTGATATCAAGCAGATTGTTTCAGCATTAGGGATTGGTTTTGTTGTAGGAGCCGGTGGAATGTTGTTAATGAAGCGACTTACTCGTAAGGACGAGGAAGAAACTCATCGCTTGCTACAAAAAGTTGTGTTGAATGTGTCTGAATTGAGGAAAGAGTGGCAACAATTCAAACAACAACTTCAGGAGGTGAAGGAACAACAACTTCTTCAAGTTCAAGAAAGAGAATCAAGACGCAGTAAATCACCATGGAGACGCAGTTACCGGTCAGCTCCGACGACCAGTGGAAGTGAGGATGAATTCGAGGAAGCACATGAAGATATTACTCCACCAGAATACCTCACGTAAGCAAATATTACTTAGTGACAATAATTTTATTCGATTCATCGCGGAATTACTCCCAATGACAATATATATGACTAAGCCTATGTATCCAATATTCATCAATGGCCACATAATATTGGCGAGCCCATTCAAGTTTCATAATTCAGCAAATCAATGTATATCACTGCTATCAGTGCGATAATGCGTGAGCAGTGGTAGCGTACTGCTACACTATTGATTGTATCATTTAACATTTGAATCATAGTTTACTGGCCGGTAGAAACAGAAACAAGCCCAGCTCAATGTGATTTTCAGAGTTTGAATGTCATTAGTTTATGTAGACATAACAGTATATTTGTAACTCGTCAGAGCTGCACATGCCACCATACTTGATAGGCCATCATGAAGTTCATATATATTAACTGCATCCATATGAAATTTTCTTGCAATTTAAGTTACAGACCCAGTTCTATTTTAAGCCCACTCTTGTTTTCCAGACTCATACCAAACAGAATTTAGTTTTCTCTCTATATGAGACCACCATGTCTGTTGCTCAAGTTACAAACAGATCAGTCAATTTGCTAATGAAAGATAATGAAATGTTTTCAACTGTTACAAATTCCATGGTAATTACATATAGTATTGTAGGTAAACCCCAATTCACAAATTTATAGTTAAATCACTTAAATGTACAGATTAGTGCATTAGTAAGTAGCATCTTATTGTTCCAAAAAACGATTTTTCTGTTTATGTAAAAAAAAAAATGGTGACCAAACTGGGATTCAATTTAGAAATTGCTATGTTCTTACCTACAGATATACCACACCCCCTGATCCACTTCTCTACAAGGATGCTAGAGAGGAAGAAGAATATACAGCTGCCAAGCTTATCCAAGAAGCTGATCAACTTTTTCTTGGATCATATGATGATATTAAAAAGTCTTTGATGTTAATGGAAAAGGAAACTCCAAAGGTAGTAATAAATTTCGTTTTTAATAATCGTTGTTGAATGCATTTCATTTGGTTATGAAACTTAGTGGAAAGTAATAACATTAGATCAAATGAACAATTCATTATTCAGGAGGAATGCTAAGTAATTACTATGTTTACTGAGCAATGATGTCCTTTATTGAAGTAGGCCTGTATATTATATAGTCATTGTGCCAATTTGACATAATGTAACTGAAAATAGTAGAAAATTTTCAGAATGATTCAAATACAAACAAAAAACTCATTATTACAAGTCACCTATATCAGAAACCACAGACCTGGAAAACCTCCCATTCCTAACTCCCAAAAGGTGTCAAGATTTAATATACCCTTAAGATTTTTGGTCAAACTAAAGAGTAAAAACCGAGCTTTGTTCCATTCAAGTTATCATTATACCTAACCAATCAAGTTTTATACAGCTATTTAATTGCACTTAAATCTGTTGTTCTTAGTTCCCAGATGATGCTCAGGTTCTTTGGAGGCTTGCTAAAGCAAAAGTTCTTGTTGGAGAAATTGTCAACTCACAGGGAGATGGAGAACGACAGAAAGAATTAGTGTATTCAGGTACGCTTCATGAAAGAGAACTTACCTAGTCCATAGTACTGTTTAACTGACAATCTTAGTCAAGAAAGCCACTTATTGAACATAACTACAGATATAATTGAAATGTATATATCTGTCTTAATATGAAGCCTGTCTGTTTAAATATGGTCTATAAATTTGATGATTGTATGGTGGATGTTTTATGATGGCTTGGAAATATTAAACTTCTATAACTTTATGCAGAAGTGAAGAACGTGTGCTGATCCTGATGGGGTTTTGGTAAAAGTGAATGTGAAATAATATCTGCAGAAGCAAAGTGTCAAGGCTTTTTGAGTGATTTTCATTTACACTGTCTGTCACTGTCAAATCCGAGCTATTTTGCTTCTCAGAATCAATGTAAACATCACCAATTGTTAATTCCAAAGACTGCTTTGATGGATTGCTGGCTGTTAATTTGGTGGTTGGGACTGGCTTAAGTAAAACCCATCGGTAATCCTAGCGACAAACTGTAGTGGATCTTCTGTCAGCATTGCCGGCACAAAATGTCCGAGCAGAAAATGGTGTGGTTAAAAACACAGTATTTGCAAAATCATCAATCGAAAGTGTTTGTATATATTTTAATGACTGTGAGGAAAACACAAATTGCTTCACATTGTGTCTGTAGAGCATTGGTAGAAATTTTTAGCTTCTTATAATGCTTCCAATCTTGTCACATTCAGTAAACACATGTCTTCTCTGAGTATGTTATGTGGATACTGCAACAACACTCATATTTAAAGTAGATGGTGTGTTATAAACACAACCTAGAATTGCCATATTTTCTGAGAGTCTCAAGAGCAAGTCATTATACATAAGAGAATACAGGAATAGGCAACTCCACCCCTATCGGTTGAAAGTTGTTGGTCTGAGATGACAAGTATCAACACTTTTTGATCAGAGATCATGAGTACTTTTTCACCACTCACCTCTCCTGTGGGCTTTCCCTGCCATTCCTATCAAGATATTATAGTACGTATATGGATAGTGTATATGTAGTGGCATAATAATTGAGTTCAGTGTTTTATATAGTTAACTTGCTATACAAGTAATGCACACTGCACTGCACACTTTATTGCATGCCTCCAATTTATCTCAACAGACCTCTTTATTCAATGTTAAGCATAATCTAGCATAATTTACAAAATGAGAGTAGATTATACAAGGTTTTAACCCATACATGTAGAATTATTTTTCTTCTTCCAAAAATTGTTTCCAGCTCGAGATGATGCAGAGAAAGCCGTTGGTTTGGATGAGTTGGATGCGGAAGCACACAAGTATTACAGCATTACTCAAGGGATTATTTCAGACTGGGTGCCACTCTCAGAGGCCATGGGCATCGGAAAATTGTTCAAGGTACCTACACTACTAAGTCTTGTCCTGAAGCAGCTATGTGTTCTGTTTATTAACATTATGTGACAACGTTCCCCCCTTCTGCCAGAGTCACTTTTTAAAAAATTAAACAGCAGTGGTGGGTGGATCCAAGATTTCTTGGACGAGGAGTCAAGCGTGGGCAAATATCTGTAGGTACCACAATTAATACCAAAATAGGGTTACGTGAACGGCCAAATTTCTTCACCGTGCTCCTTGTTTGTAGCTAATGTGTATTGCCAAAACAATCTTCAAATGGGACCACCACGCCCCAATCTTTCCCCGACCCCCCCCCCACCCCCACAATCTTTCCCTGACTCCACCTCTGAATAGTGCAATGTTTCTACAAAGGCTATAGTCTTGATAATGATTTATACATTTTTAAGACACCCATCAATACTTAGCATCAGACTACTACACATTCAGTGCAGATGTATCAAACCCTCATCTAATTTGCATATTAGACTAAAGGCAGGATGGTTTTTGTCATCAAGTGCTTTTACAATTTCCTGTTGAGTCCGTGTATCCCTCAATGAATTATTTTTGACTGGTACAGCTACAGTACAGGTATCTGAAGGAAAAAAAAAAAAAAGAGTATTTGTTCTTCTGTTCTAAGCTATTTATAGTCATCAAGTGGTTAGGTTCTCGCTACTTTGATTCCACCTATCACTAATGGAATTATTTTCAGACTGGTACATTTGTCCAAGGATATGGGTATCAGAAAACTGTTTGTGGTATTGTTCTTCTGGTTTAAGTATTCATCAAATGTTTAACTGTACTTCCAGCTGGAACCGCCTATGATTTTTTTCTTGGAGGAGGTGGGAGGTAGGGGAGGAGTAATCTTCTTCTTTTTTTGGGGGTGGGATGGGGGGTAGAAGGGTATTGGGTTAGTGTGTCAGTATGGAGCCACTTAATGGTGAGTGAACGATCAGCCCAGTGGAGAGTTCACCAGGGGTCATAATCTAATAAAATAAAGGCAACCAGCTAAATGTGAGTTCATGGCCAACTTTTCTATCTTCTTTATTTTCTGTATTACACTGTTTATGCCAGTGAGACTTGCACGGATAATATAATTTAACAATCAAAACTCCCTCCTCCCCCTCCCCCTCCCCCCCCCCCCAAGCTGTCAGCTGCTGTTTAAGTACACGCAATGTTCCCCTGTTTCTTAAATCTATCTTTATCTATAGTAAAAAATTAATTGCTTGATATGAAAACTTTCACAGAGGTTACTGGCATGGACTTTATAATTACAACACTTTTTCTATGGTTGTATCCAGGTGACAATCACCATGACGATTAGTTTGTTCTTTCCTGTGCAAAAATTATGAGGATGTGTGATTAATTAATGTTGACTGTTGCTGTTTCCTGATCATTGAAAGGCATTTGTGTGTATTTGACATAGTTTGGCAAAAGGGGAAAGCTTGCTTCAACAACCTTGCCATAACCAATTGAATATTTTAAGCATCCTTAGCATTGGCTACCAATTTCCTATAGAATCATCTACAAAATTCTGCTCATTGTTTTCAAATCACTGAACAAAATGGCTCCAATCTACATCTCTGAGTTACTAGAGCTTTACTCACCATCACGGAACCTTCGTTCCAGCAACATGTTTCTCCTTCGGGAACAGAGATCCAGACACTCATGGGGTGATAGGTCTTTTGAGGTTGCTGCCCCTCGTCTTTGGAATGCACTACCACTTAAACTGAAGTCTTGCACCAGCATTTGACTTTCAAATAACTCCTTAAAACTCATCTCAATCGTGAAGCTTTCAGTGATTTAGATTTACCTTTTGTTTTCTCTATTTTGCGCCTTGAGCACCCCGCAGGGCGGATATGTTGGCATTATGAAACGCTATTATTATTAGTATTATTATTATTGTTAGATGTACTTGCATTCTGTCAGCAAAAGTTCTGAAATTCCAGGTGTTGTTTGACAACTGCGTCGTTAATATTTAGGTTTGCTGCAACGTTGCAAAATCATATGCTATTTGACGCTAAGAAACCGTAGGGACTAATTTTTTTTATAAAATTTAATATTTCACATATGAATTGAGACCAACAACCTTATATCCTTGAGGTAACACCAGGGGGTAGTTACATTTTTTGTACTATTCTGAGGCATTTATTATCTGTACATTTTGTACTTGCTCAGAGAATTCAGTTTTTTTGTGTACCAAATGTCAAATATAAAACATTTAGAGACTTTGCCGGAAATGGAAAATGGAAATGGAACACCAGAATGAAGATTGAAACTAATTAATAAAACTCCTTGGCATATGTATATATCAGACCTCCTAGTGAAACCTTCAAAACCTTTAAAAACCTTTATTTTTATTTTAAGTTAAAAACAAAATATTTTAAGATTTAGTTTTAGAGTAGAAGTATTGTATTCAGTCATGCTAACCATTGGTCATTAAGTTTTTGTGGACAGCCAGGCATAATTCATGCAACAGACTCACAAACAACAGTTAATGTAAGTCAGGTATTTTAAATAAGGGCCACAGATGATGTAAAACTCTGCATAGATGGTGAGTATGTTACAAACTAACTTCATTTTGGACCTTTAAAAACCTTTATTTTCATGTTTGAAGCCTTGAAAACCTTTATTCTTCATTTACAACCTTTAAAACTACCTTGATTTTGTTGAAGAGCTGCTGGGAGGTCTGATATATATATCATACATGTGTGTGTGTGTGATATATATCAAACTGTAAGTGGCTGCCTTACTTTTTTGTCTTCCTAGTTTCATCTGGAAAAAGCGCTTGAGTTGAAACCAATGGATGCCTACATTAGCCATCTTTATGGCAGATTCATCTACACGGTATGCGATACTTGCCATAGTTTTGTATAATAGCTATAACATAAAACTCAACCATTCATAGAACTTGGATGTAGCATAGTTTTATTGCAAATGTAAAGTTGTTCATCTGGTAATTGGTTGCAGTATAATTACATATGTATGGTTAATGAAGGGGGGGGGGGGGATAGGGTTGAGGAGAGAAGGAGAAGGAAGGGAGGAGCAGTATAAAATTATTCAAAGAGTCCCATGAAATATGATTAAGTGTTGTCTGGTGAAAGCTGAAAGGAATATGTATTATGTGTCATAGAATTTATAGTACAGTTCGTTAACGATTGTCTATTGTTTTTCCATTAAATTGTTTCATAATTAATAGGACACACGCACAATGTTAAATCCTAGATGAGATAAATAAGAAACCCACCTTCACCACCAATGTATTGCTCTATGGTTGGTAAAGTTTCAATTTTAACTGAAGTAAATCATTTTAAAGTCGTGTAAAGTATTTATTTCTTTACTGATTTTTTTTTTTTTTTTTTTCCAATATATTAAAGCTCTTTTGTGCTTGTACTATTGAAAATATAGAATATCTTAAAAACAATACTTTTTAGTCTGTAGTTTATTCTGTAATGTAGGCAGATAAATAGTTTACATTTTCAGCATAACAATTAGCACATTACCATTCATTTTGAGATGAAGATGACAAACAATTCATTCACATTTTGACATGTCTGTTTACACAGCTAGCCAACATGGGATGGGTCCAGCGTAAAGCGGTTGTCACAATGTATGGACTCACAGAACCTGTCTCGTTGGACACTGCTCTGAAATGGTTTAAGAAAGCAGAGAGTCTTGAACCTGGTTTCTCTAACTGTAATCCATTTTATATGGCAGAGGTATGTATCTTTCCCCTTAACCACATAGTAGCTTAACTGAATTCAAGTTAGGTTTGAAATCTCGTGGCCATCTTTGGTTACACCGTTGGTTGATTCAAGGAAGTTTTTCACAAATCAGGAGTCCTAATCGAGGCCTTCAGAACATATTTTCTTTTGAGATGAATTAATGGCAATATATTAAATACTATTTTTACTTTCAGCTGCCATTTTGGATTCTGGTATACTGTAGTATCTTCAAACAAATTGAAGAGGGGTGGCTCTATTTTGGTCAAAAACTTTTGCATCACGGCAAAATTTGGCAATTTAATTCAATGTCCATTAAATTGAGTAAAAAAATGCATTCATCATTTGACTTGTTACTACAAGATACATATGAGTTGATTTGTCTGTAACAGATTCTGAAACAGAAGAACTAGAATAAAAGATACAAAGTAATGCAGATATATTTTCCCAAATAACAAAGGCACTCCAGCATACTGGTAAACTGTTACTTTAATGTTATAGTACTATACAATAAATGTACACTTTGCCCTCACAATGTACCCGAGGGAGATAATCAACCAATGAACGGTTATGAAACATTAGATCTCTCAAAGTGATC
>KN888847.1:10375-26648 GCA_000934455.1 Apostichopus parvimensis | reverse complement strand
CAGAGTCTGACAATATTGAGGGATCACAAACAAATTAAGAGCTGAATACCAAGTTATAGTTTGTGGTTTCATGATGACCAAAATTGAAGAAAAAAATACCTTTGGTATATTGGATGCGTTCAATATGTGCTGTGATATCTGAGCTTCTGTTTGGTCTGTGGTGAGGTCGTCCATCCTATACATAGACCGAAGTATAGCTTTTCTTGCCTTGTCCTCTGAAACGCCCAAAAGTTTCTGGAAATGTACGAGAGAAATGGTGAAGTCAGTGCTCCCTATTAACAATAATGAAAATACAAATGCAAGTCCTGTATTAAACACTGTAGAGTGACACAATGGGTTATACTTTTTCTGTCAAATCTGGGAAGACACACATGCTTCACAACACCTAAGGCACCAAACTCTGTTATACTTTAAGTGTGGCTACTGACATGACCACAAACAGAGCCAATGGAGGACACATCGATGACGACGCCTTGAGGAGATGAACATGAGATGACCTTTGGATCATGTCATACTGCTGGCAGGTTATATATGAGACATTGCTAATAACTGGACATGTACAGAATAAATAAGTACAACTTCAATGCAGGAAAACATCAAATTTAAAGGAATAACGAAGGCAGGAATCAAAGACAATTTATATTATTCAATAACATTAAAACTCTCTAATATTTGATTTTTAAGTTAACCGCTTTCTGTTGGACTGAATACCATCGTTTTGAAAATTGGCTACTAAGGCCTAACCACAATGCACAGTAAGCTGTTTATCAATATTTATTTTAACATATTTAAGAATGTAAAAAGAAAAGAGAATATTTATTTGACACTTTTAGATTACATTTGTTCCCTCCTTCCATTAGTGTTAGCCCCATTTATGGCACATATGATACTTCCCTTTACAAAAATTAGGTTAAGCCCAGAAAGGACATGAAATGCAAATTTTGGGGATGCAAATCCCAGGTTTAACAGAAAAGAGGTAAAGTCTAAATGTTGTAATACCTTTGAATTCTTCATTGCACCTCTCCCTTCCCATCCCTACTATTCACCCTTTCCAACCAACGTAACAATTCAATCAAAAGAATTCAAAGTGGTGATTTTAAACTCAGAGGTGAGGGGGGGGTTGAAGGGGTATTACCGAGAATCGGCAAAGGAGAACTCACCACAATGATATTGATTCCACGGTAGAATAACTTGTTGTTGCTGTAAAAAATGAAAACCAAACAGCCGATACGTGAAATAGTTACCTTGGTTTCTATTCCCACTAACTCCTACTCAAGTTTCTTTCGTTTCCTGTTATTAGAGTTTGAAAGTTATTGAAACCTGTAGCTTGATGTTAGTAGAGAACATCTAAAAACACCTACTGCAGATTTCTAATAGAGTTTGTGAAGCTATTAAAGATGTAACACACTAACGTTTGGAATAAATACTCATACGCTAATTGTTCAACCAATTCCTCTATTGAAATATAAACAGCCTGCTTTAACTTCTCTCCAACCTCATCACCCCACCCTCCATCCCAACTTCCAACCAAATATTTCCAAGAAAATATTGCTACCAACAGTATACCTCAAAAAACTACATTGGTAATGACCATAATTAACCCAACAAATAACAAAATTAAAAAATTAAAAAAAAAAGTTTTAAGGTTAAGGTAAAATATTTCACCCTCCCCACCCCCCCCATTTCCAAAATTCCATATCAAAGATCCTACCTTAGTTTTAAGTCAATCATATAATTGTGATAGACTTTTCCTTTGAGAATATGAGCTCCGGTGCTGATCATGTTCAGAGTCTGTTTGGTAGAGATTTGCATCAAGTTATCCTTAATCTGTTGCTGAAGAGATGTTGGGAATTCTGCCATGTACTTCTCCAGCTGTGCCCATTGAATCTGCAGATTAATATGTAGGTTCACACCTTCATCTATGACCTGCAGGGACAAAAAAAAAGGAAGGTATCATAACAAAGAATGAAATGTCATATCATCTACATTATATTATTTAGGTCTACTAATTAGTGCATAAGTAATAGTGGACCACTAATTGCAGTTTCTATTCAACATGAGTTTTCTGTTTTATGTGTCTTCCTTCGAAAACTGTGAACTTTTTTTTCATGTTGGTCTGTCTTTTCAGGCAGAAATGTGATATTTTGTACAGTGGTCATTTTAAAGGTCATTTTCTCTCAAACCAATACAAGGAAGTTGATCACTTCACTCTTCATTTGAGTGTGGGCTGTACTTTTCACCAGCAATATCACAGGTCTGTTGTTCCTCATCGATTGATAGATGATATTAGGCTAAACAAACAGGAGCTTTGCTGGTTAAATTACTATAACATTGTTGGCTTTAGTCAGGTTTAAACCTTCCTATGAAAGAGCAAAATTTTAATCATTGGTTAGACCATGTTTCAACCCAGTGACCTTTGCACTGATACATTCATTTTGTTGTTTGTTGGCAATCCCAACTTTGAATGCTTCTCTGACGGGGAAGAGAGCGTGGGGGGGGGGGGGGGGGGGGGGGAGTGATGGTAGGATGGTGTGATAACATACCCATGACACTGTTCATTCACAACAACACATTCATTTCATATACAGGTATGCAACTTCATATTTCCCAACTCTTAACCGTCTGCTCACATTAGGTTCAATGAGAATCTACAATGTTCTGATTGCAATGGGTCTCTGACGGGGTTACAGCTGGGCATGACAGGCTGCATTCATAGGGGGCGATCAAGAAAGAGCAAAAGCCTGAAACATGGTGATGGTTAAAGCAGTACAACCAAATTATGCATACTTGAGCACAGAGAGTTCATGCCACAAAAGTGTCCATTAGCTATAGGTTGCATCCAAAAACCTGCCGTTTGTACTGAACGGCAGGTTTTTTACCAGTTGGTTAGCTGAGTGATCAGTCCCATCTTTACGCACCTTAATTGAGCTGCCTATTTGTCTATTATGCAACTCTTCACACAGCTAGTAGCCAAAATCACTATCAGCTCAAGGCAGATATGGCAAGGTGTGAACAAATTAACTCTTCCAAACTAACCAGTCTGTTTTCAGAAGAGATAAAGTTTCAGTATTAAAGTTGAGGTCACGAGAGCTGAAAAATGCAACCTATGGTTAATGGACTAATTCTCCTCATGTTCGCCGATGCTACACTATACAAACATAATCCTGCAAGCACATTACAGACTATGCTAACATATTTATCATAGGAATGTTTGCTGTTACTCAACATTCTGTAAACAAGTTATCAACAATATGGTTACCACGGTGATGGAGACAGACTTACCTGAGATTTTGTCTGGTTGGTTGCTAAGCAGACTGTTGTAGCAGCTGTCTTCTTAACTTCTTTCCAAACATTCAATAATTCAGCATCATCTTCTTTAACTGCTAGAAGGAAAATTAAAGACTATAACAGAAATATGTAATAACTGGCAAAATGAATAAACACCAAACTCTATAAACGATTAATACTAAATGACACCAGCAATAAAAACAGCCAATTCATATGCTAGTATACAATACCATCGTACTGTAATATTAAAAAAAAAAATAATAACAATAAATTGTTATCATAATATATCATTGTACCATGTAATACTATATGCAAATATATTGTTATGGAGGTTTCATATTATATTATCATGATACAATATTATTGTATGATACTATGTGAATCTGGTGACAAATATACAATGAAATAGGAAAGAAAACAAAACACATGAAAAAAACAAAACAAAAATATACAAAGAGATGTGAAGATCTAAGTAATTTATATGGGTCCAACACTTGATTTCAGATTCCTGTACAATTTAATATTTGAATACAAAAGAAAAAAGAATCACATGAAGTCATTGATTCTTCTGTGGTATAAGGTAAGAATGGTGAATCAAGCTCATACAAAGTGTCATAGAGGATGGCAACCCTCTGTGCAAAGTTTTAGTTTAGTTTAGTAGAAAAAAAGGATCAGAAGGGACACTTAAGTCCCCATCAAGGACCCTATAGAGAGAGAAAAAAACTGAAGACACAAACACTCAGACCCGATTACAATGCTTAAAGTGCTTGTCCAAAGCATTCTTAAACCCATTGACACTACTTGCAAGTACAACTTTCTCAGGCAAACCGTTCCACTCATTCACAACCCTATTAAAAAAAAAGTTATGCCGAATATTAATCCTGCTATGTGACTTTTGGAGTTTAAGACAATGACCTCTGGTACATCTACTGTTAGCAAACATGAAAATGTCGGTAAAGGATAAATTGTCAAAACCATACACAATCTTGAAAACCTGAATCAAGTCCCCACGTAACCTCCTAAGCTCCAGTGTAGTGAGATTCAACAGTTGTAACCGCCTATAATAAGGAACACTCTTTAAGGAACTAATCATTCTAGTAGCACTCCTCTTGACCTTTTCAAGTACTTCCTTATCCTTAGCAAAATATGGGCACCTTCCTCAGATTTTGCATTGCACAGTTAGTTATGTCAAAGCCGTTACAGATAACCAGTCTCTCTACATATTGTTATTGTTTTTTCACAAAATTTATCTTTCCTGAAGGGGCACTCCTTGTATCTCAAACAGGATCATATACCCTACACACACAATAATGGTGAGGGGAGGGGGGGGTGGTGGGTGTGGTTCTGGTAAAATATTAATTAACATAAAAAGATATAATTGACTCACCAGATGAACTACCAACAAGGATTACTGTATCGTTTGCTGTGAGATGGAGCAGGTTGTATTTTGTAAAGGCTTCAATGCTGATGTCATTCTGGCTATTTCCCTACAGAGATCAGAAAATTAACCAATTTACCAAGCATATCCAGGAATAGACATTACACATAGATTGATATGACAAGTTGTATATAAACCAATAGCTAAACCTGATTTAGAAAATAAAAACTTTCAATGCATTACAAATTCAAATAAATATAATTCTTACCAGGTCTCCTTCCTTATTGCCCCATGACAAGAAACCTCCCTGCAAGAAACCACGGACATCCTCAAAATCTGTAAGAAAATGAAGAGGAGGCAAAAAGACATGAGATACACCAAAGGTTCATATGTAATCTACAGAGAATACTTCAAGATCAAGACTTGGTGTAGCTGTGAGGGTGACTGCCCCCAAATCATTAGGTTCCCCACTTAAAGGCATTGAAGACTCGCCCCAAGCAGCGTGCCGCCATCTTTAAAAAGTTAACTTTCCGTTGCTTGCAAGTGAAGTTTTTCTCTTGTCGCTACAAAATGCAGACAGTAATGAAACGTGATACCTTGTTATCTTTAGCTGGACCTGAGATGTCCATCACTGTATGGTTTGTACACTGTGCTATAAGTATTGACTGCAGCTGTATGTACTGACTGTACACTAGTGTCTAATTACCAATGGTAGCAAGGTGTGTGTGTATTTTCTGGGATCGATGGTAGTGTCTAACACTTCTGTTACACCTCATTCGAAACTAGGTCAGATTACTGGCATTAGACGTTTCTTTTTGCGCGAGTCTTCACACCATTTAATACACCCTCACTAGATTCTCTTGACCTATTTAAACTTGCTGTTTTGCGATGGTTGTTGAGGGGAGTCTTCTGTGGATTCGTTTTTTTCTGGTTTTACAAATTGGGAACTCGAGTTTGGTTTATTCTTTCGATGGTTTCAAAGTAACTTCACTCACTACAGCTGCACTGCAGTGATGAGCCTTCTTATCGGTAAGTATTGGACACAGCGGTCAGATGCTGACTCTCTCATCCGTAGGATGGGGATGTTAAGTAGTGGTCTTGGGAGGGGGAGAGGGTGCAACAATTACACGCATGCATCCTCACTCTTGGAACATTTGTTGAAAAGGGAACTTAGGCTTTGGTACATGTCGGTGTTAAACAACTATCATTACAGGGAATGGGGTGTCAAATGAGCTTCTGTTGTCTTCCTAACTCTGGGGAAATACTTAAACTCTAATACAAAACTGGGTTTCAGCATTGAGGTACCATTCATCAAGACTACAATCACAACAATTCCTAGATCTTTTTGTCAGACAGTTTCTCTGCAGAGCTGATCAACACAAATTCCTTCTAATATGACAAGAGTTGCATTAGATTAGGTAGCTCTACTACATGGGCCACAGGGATTCATATATATGTTGGGGCTGCACTATATTTTCAAAATTTGTCAATTCAAGTCAAAGCACACAGAAGACTATGATTGTGCATTTGCTGTGTTTGAACAATATGTCATTTGCCAGAATATCAGCTTGTCATTTCGTCTAAGAAATTTGGGATTTCCCTTTCACTTGTCCATTGTGATAGTTGACCTACACAACATTGTAACTAACTTTCCTTCTTAATGGTTTTAAGTTAGTCTGAAATTCACCTCTCAGGCTCTGTAGAATCAGTATCTACAGACTAGCTTTGATAAGGATACCTGTATATACCACATATACTGCCAAACCCATACAATATACTTGTCCTGTAAACCTCTACATTCATCATTATTTACTTCGTCAGTATTTTATCAAGCCTACTAGATATAGTGGCCACCCACTTTTTATGTTGACACAGCCTACACATGTATGGCTTGAAATTCAAGTGAAGTTAACGTTTAGGTTATAATGTGGTCTGGTGGAGTGAATTGGTACAGATTTTAAATAATTATTTCACAGCATGCAGGGTTCATCCTGTCATCTCCATAACACTACTATTACAAGGGAGGTTTAATGTACATACCCAACAGTATACATCTGTTGAGTCTAATGGTTCAGCTGTATAATGTACATTTCACGGCATGCAAGGTTGGCCCTGTCATCTTCATATCACTAGTATTACTATTGAGGTTTTACACTTATCCAACCATATATTAGTTCTGTTGGTCCGGTGTAATGGTTCAGCTGTTCAATGTGCATTTCATGGCATGCAAGGTTGCCCCTGCATCTCCATATCACTAATATTACTATTGAGGTTTTACACTTATCCAACCATATATTTAGTTCTGTTGGTCGGGTGTAATGGTTCAGCTGTTCAATGTACATTTCATGGCATGCAAGGTTGGCCCTTTCATCTCCATATCACTAGTATTACTATTGAGGTTTAACACTTATCCAACCAAATATTTTGTTCTGTTGGCCGGGTGTGATGGTTCAGCTTTTTAAAGTGACTGTCACAGCATGCATTTAACAATCACATGATTTATGTATCAGGCATTTCTGAGTGAATTATTTATTCAAAAGAAGATGGTCAATGACTCAAGACAGGATAAAGGACAACAACATGAACCAAAGTATAAAAGCAAAGAGGAAAAGAATATTTAATATGATATTAATAATATTACCTGAGCCATATGTTGGAGGACATTCTGATGCATCGATCAGGCCTAGCATACCCAGGTGATCTTTCCCCAGGTAATAGAGATGTCCATTGCTGTTTAAGCTGTTATGAAAGAAACACAAAACCCACAAATCAATAAAACAACCAATTCAGTTAAAGTTCCTAGAACATATATGTAGGTCAGAAAAGGAAAATTTACAATAATTTCTTTTTAACGTAGAATTATCTCCAGGGATGAGCCTGGGGTAAAAACAAACACTGAACTTTGTGGGTGATACTATACTAATGCCAAAGGCATCAGACAGAGCGTGCAGCACGACACAATTATGGGTGTGGCCTGGGTTCTCCACACAACAAGAATTAGTTACTCATCAGACTTGCGGGAATATCTCATTGCCCTAGTTAATATTCCAAAGACCCTTATGGCTTGTACACTGCGTACAAGACTTGTGGTACCACCATGCTACTCAGGATGCATGATATGCAAGATTAATACCAGCGAGAATTGGAACTCCATGCCATGCAACGGTAATACATCACAGAGGTAGAAAAGAGATCACAGAAATCCGTGAATTGGCGGAAAAGGCTCATGTCTGTATCTCTCAGAGGATCTTAATAACAAAAATTTGTTTACTAAACCTGTTACATTACTTTTAACCCTGCTTGTTTAAGACCTTCATTTGTTTTCAGCTGCCATCATTAAGAAAAGTGTATTTCATAGGCTTTCATATTTAGAGACAAAATCTGTAGTGAAAAAAAGAAGCAGCAACCAGGAGAGGCTTGCGACTTCAGTGCAGCCATTGACGAGATCAAACAGGACTACAGTAAATGATGACCACAATATTCCTGACGCTGGCTTTTGGGTGTGCGACTTCACAACTTGAATCCAAATCAACCGTAATAAGTCTGCCTATTTTATCCATTTTGATAGGTTTCATTAAGCACACTAGACACAACCAAGGAAGGATGGTCCACCCCTCTCATCACGTTCAATTTGAACTTGCTTCTGTTGTTTGATAGCTTCGGTCACTGGGGCAGCCCACCATGCGTGCAGGGCTGCGGCTTATTTTAGTCGGCCAGATACTAGGCTATTGAAGATAAAGTATAATCTCACTCCTGCTAATACAACAACTCTTCAAATACCATTATGTGAATAAGGAAGTCGGTAATATGACTACCAACTCTCCCAACTTATCGTAATTTCACTTTCATATGTGATATAAATATTTATGCTACCTTAGCACTGTATCCTCCTTGGTGATACTATGTATTATGCTATTAAACTAGTTCAAATCCACTCTACAGCAGCATGCCAAAGTTTAACATTATATGACTTCTTGATTGGTATTCTTTGTCTTATATGTTAAACCTTTATTACCTTTATTATTGAAATTTTTTTTATGAAGCTATAAACCTGTAATTCAACTTGAAGAGACTAAATATTATGTCGACAAATCAGTAGCTAACAGCTACTTTACAACAATCATATCATAATGTTAATTTTGCAAAAACAATATACTTTTCCTTTCGTCCAAATATCCTGAGACATCAAAATGAAAGAAAGGTTTCCAAAGAGGTACTTGAAGGGAGCCTATAACTAACCCAATCAAAATAGACTACCGAAAGTTTTCCTGATCGTAATATACTAAATAAATGTCCCCACACTTTCGGTTTTGTTATGTATTTCACTTTCTCAATTGACCCTTATGTATACTAGACTCTTATCATAGTTTATTTCCGATATAAAACTATGTAACAAAGTTGAGGTCAAAATCAGAATGAAAATAAGGAAATGACTGCTTTGAAAGCTAGTTTCATGTTATTGTATGAAGAATGGTTTAATATCATGTTTATGAATCGAGCGTCCTGTGAGGCATGAAAAGAACAACACGAGATAACTTGATAGTGAACTGAATTGGACTTCACTGGGCCACTTGGAGAACAACTTTCTTATTGATACATACTAATGGCTATGAGTGCAAACAACTCTTATTATCGGAGAGTGCATATGCAGATTAGGTCAAGTAAATTAATTGTCTAATTAAAGAAACTGCCCATGGAAATACGCACGGATTACACTCACAAAAGAAACACCAAACCTTTGAAAATTGGAGCTTTAAACACTATAATCTAATTCAGTTTAAACCTTGCTACTGTACCGATGATATGGAGTTCTGCCTGGATCAAAAGTTGTCTAATTGTTAAATTCAGGGCTATGAGTTTCACCTAAATCTAGTCAAGTGTAGCATACCCCAAGTACCAGCTCCATTTAAATACAAAGAAACTTAAAGCATGCAGGGTGCGTACAAGTTTAAACCATCTCTAATTGGAACCCGAAGCTCTAATCTCCCTCTCCCCCCCCCCCCCCACCCCAACCGTCGTTAAAAACTAACTGGGAGGGTACTTTCAATTGACTGAAAGGAATAAATATGATGACAGGTTGAATTCAATTAATAACTATGGTTACCTCTTCCCTGCAGCTGTGATTACCGTTGCTATATCGTCTTGCTGTCTGTCAGGGATATCCTTCAAGACCTCGTAGTACATGTTAAGTAGTGTCTTTATTGTACCCCTGCTGCTGCTGCTGCTGCTGTTGTTATAGCTACTGTTCGTATCACCAATGACCCCGTGCAGGCTGACTTGAAAGATGACGTCCAGTAACACTTTAGTCGCTGTTCCACCCTTCATTCTGGAAGAACCTGTTATTGGTTCCGGCTACAGAGAAGAAAATACAGGAGAGCATATCTGTAGAGATGGAAACTGATGAAAATCAAAGAGCTGTCCACCCAGTCCTGACATATTACAATGAATGATAAAGAGCTGTCCACCTAGTCCTGACAAATTAGGTACAAATGATAAAGAGCAGTCCACCCAGTTTGGACAAATTACAATGAATGATAAAGAGCTGTCCAACCAGTCCAGACAAATTTATGACGAATGAGAGTGAGCTGTCCAACCAGTCTGGACAAATTGATAACGAATGATAAAGAGCTGTCCAACCAGTCTGGACAAATTGATGATGAATGATAAAGAGGTGTCCACCCAGTCCGGACAAATTTATGACAATGATAAAGAGCTGTCCACCAAGTGCGGACAAATTGATAACGAACGATAAAGAGCTGTCCAACCAGTCCGGACAAATTTATGACGAATGATAAAGAGCTGTCCACCCAGTCTGGACAAACTGATAAAGAATGATAAAGAGCTGCCCTCCCATATTCTCTTTCATATTTATATAGAATAATTATCAGCGGCAGGACACTGACTGCAATGGAAAACTGAATCTACCGGTATTGGGCGGGCTTGAACCGTGGTCTCTAATAGTCAGATGGATGTGTTTAATCCAGTAGAAATTCATTTTTGTCCATCTCAAGGTTTTGATTATCATGATTTTAAAGAGGGCTCATAGATTTGAGCCATGACTACTACTGGAAGGTGCATGTAATATCATTGCATCAGGATGGAGCATCAGAGGTGCAGAAAGTTATGTGATAAATTCATAGTATATTGGTACATCTTACCCCAATCACTGGATTCAAAATGGCTGCCTTGTTCTGAGACTGTGCTTCTTGCATTCTGTTAAATACTGTCAAGAGTGAAGCAAAGATGTATTACCATAGTGTTTACATTTGCTACCTAACATTGGCATATATGTAAATGTATGATTGCCTTTAATCACTGAGGTTTCAGTAGACTAGACTAAAGGAATCACATTCCAGTAGAAACGTTTCAATTTGATAATGAAAATGTTTCTAAATGAGGGAGGGCAGATTCCCTTTAAAGTATACCCTTTAAGTGACAGATGTCAGTCATAACACTTGAGTACTAACTTACTTAGGTATTAACAGCTTAAGTACCTACTTAGGTATTGACAGCTTACTACCTACTTAGGTACTGACAGCTTACTATCTACTTAGGTACTAACAGCTTACTACCTACTTAGGTACTTACAGCTTACTACTTACTTAGGTACTAACAGCTACTTTTCCACTTTCCTATTCCCATCTGGACAGGGTTTTGCACAATGAACAAGGACAAATAACTAAGTGTAAAATCAATACAATTTAATAGTTACACAATCATACATAAGGCAGTTACACCAATTGGATTATCCATAGAAACATAAGCATTTTTTATTCTATTTTTCATCAGGGTTCTCTTTCTTCAAATACTGTGAAAACTATTTGCATATGACCAGGTTGCTTTCTGAAATTCAAAGGACTTCATCTCCATTTGATAAACAAACCATGTTTGTTTGTGTATTTTATTTTATTTTTTTATTTTTTGCTATTTTATAGCCTAACAGCATGCATTGCTATTTTATAGCCTAACAGTGTGCATTGCTTTTAGCCTAATAGCGTGCATTGTTATTTTATAGCCTAACAGCCTGCATTGCTATTTGGCATTATGAACACTGCTGGAGTATTGGCACATCCTCTGGGATATCTCTTTGAGATACTAACAGTTGAATACCACTCGAGGAAATCACTTGAGTGTGATGTTGACAAAGTATGATATTGAGGAAAGACTCTGTTTGAAGTATTAATAGATACCAAACAGTTCCCACTACAGGAATCCATAGAGTGTGATGTTGACAAGACTGATAACATATAATAATTAATTCAAAGGAATTGTCTGACTGAAGTCAAGAAATGGGTTCCATCTCCATTCGTTGTTAACTTCTACGCTTATCTATTACCTACTTAACATTTATGGTACAGTACCTGGCATTTGTCTTTAATGTGACTGCGACCATTTCATTACCACTTGATGTAAGAATTGAATTAAACAATGGATATGAAAACCACTGTCAAGTGACTCTTCATGGTTTCATTCATCGTTAATAAATGAAAATACCACAAACCTGAGGCACATGTCTGATTCCAATTCTCCACTTGATTATCCCTGGCTTGATTCAGAGGATTAAAACCAATCAGGACCGGAAAGAACCGATCGAGATGTTGCAGGCAGTGATCGATTTGTCCCGCAACATACGCAGCCTGAAGAAAAATAAAATTCATTGTCCAGTCGTAATTAAATTCAAGATAACTCATCAAAACATGTTTGGTGTCGCTCCAGTATACATGCTACTTTGAAACTTTGTAGATAAAACAAATGTTAATTAGTAAAACGTTAATGAATACCTCAGTTCTGAGGAATACATCATTAACTGTTAATCCCACCCACCTCAATAAATAGAGATTGCTCACTGAACATTGAGAGTTTGTTCACACACTGTAATAATGTTGAAACTCAAATGAACTACTCACGGACAAACCACAGGTGATCCCTATGTACAGTACATATTCCTTTTCAGCACACAACTATAGTAAAGAAAAAGAAAGCAAAATAGTCATATTGGGAAAAAAAAATAGAAAATATGAACTGCACAGAATTTCAATATATAACAATGCAAAGCAATTCCATAACATCACATACTTTCTATAATCATGAAAACAGACATGTAAGGTATGCTACATAATGAGCTGTGTAACAAGTTTCTGTTGCCCGATGTTACTATTGGTCAATATGGAAAGAAACTAATGTTACAGTAATTCCAAAGGAATGGATATCTACTAAGCGTTAAATAAGCCATTCAATGTCATATGGCATTAATAACAGTGGGTAATATGGCAATCTGAAGGGCACAAGGAGGGTTTGCAATAATTAAAATAAAGCATGAGTTTATAAACAACTATGAGGTACAATTAAGATCTATCAATGATGTCCATTCAATGTTGCAATTGGGAATAGTTTCCTGTCTTACAATAATGTATGGGCAGTAAATACAAAATTTTCAAGGAGGAGAAAAGGTAATATGAAAAAGTGTCTCGTGTCCTGTTAGGTAGTAAAATATAAGATATTCAGAGTAAATGACATTTTCATCATACAGCAAATAATAAACTAACTGCTGACAATTAACGTAAAGTAACTGAATATAAAAGGAAAACTGATTCTGACTTTACAACCAATGCAACAGAGCAGAGAGAAATGTTAGAGCTAGAACAGGATTAAAAGCAGTGACCTCAGGGCTTTCGTAATGATCAAAACCCTGATTGATTGAGGGTAGACTGACCTGATCCAGAACTTTGCGTCCAAGGTTGGGGTCATCTTCCTGTGCTTCTGTTGATCTTAAGAGAGCTATGTCTCCCCCAGCGATGAGATAATCACAACACGCTGTAAGCCCTCCTTGTCTGCAAAGAAATTTGTTGATGTCTCGCTGTGAAGCAAAGTGCAACAGAAAACCTGTTAATGTTATATAGTTATCAGTTTGTAAAACACAAAACTGATCGCTAAGACCAGCCACTCTCTTCTGTGTTCTTAAGTAGCAATGTTACTGCCAGGTGTGCTTATAAACCAAACTGTAATGCGATGCTGAGTTTATAGCAGTGTGTTTTCACTTAGAGTAGTATAAATAGACCTAGTCTGTACGGCAAGCTGTCAAAGATGAAAACCTTCCAAGGTAAATGTGCAAACTAATCTCTTTTCATTCTTAATCTGCATTTAATTTTAAGTCACACACACTGCCCTGTGATGCAGTGACCATACTAGCTGATTTACAGCTGCTTTCTGAGGTAGGTTCAACATATACATGTCAAATACTATGCTGCTAACTAAAAAGCAAGTAAACTATTTTGTAGTATGTGGCATGCTACTGTATGTATGCAATGATAATGTGTGCTATATCTGCTTGACTCAACCTACGACAACAGCATAGAAACGTACATGTGTGCAAATGGAATACAATACTGCATGAAAGGTCTCTAACTCTCACCATTGTAAACCAATGTTAAAGTGAATGAAGTAAGATCCCTATCCATACTAATACTCTTGCCGTATCGTAGCACAATGTTATACCATTGTATTACACTGCCGAGTGGAGAGGGGGAAGGGGTGTGGTACCCCACGTATGCTCTGATATTATTCACAGTGTGTGTCTATGTATTCAGAACTGTTGATTATTGGTTTATCTGTTTAGTGGTCTTGTATCTCAATAGACACTAGTTTGGGTCATCTTGATAAATCAAATGGGAGGTGGGGAGGGGGGGGATGGGGGTGAGGATGGGTATGTAAGGATTGTCCTCAACTGTATGTAGTCATTCACTATTCCATCCTTACTACTTCACCCCTAAGTTGAAAATTTAAGTGTTTTCTTAACTCTGTTACCTGACCCAAATCTGGAACTTTTATAAGATTGATCTCAATATTTGTATTTTGCCCTTCATGTGTCACTACACACTTTTTTGAAAAGTGAAAAAAAGATTTAGGATATAATCTTAGTTAATGAATTAATTCATTGTGACACTTGCACCACTACATGTAACAATGAATGCAATACTAATGCTCACATCGACGTCCGCCCACCTGATGTTCCATGGCAACTCATTAATATGCATGACATGGTAATTAATTCATTGTGACACTTGCACCACTACGTCTAACAAATGAATGCAATACGAATGCTCACATCTACGTCCGCCCACCTGATGTTCCATGGCAACTCATTAATATGCATGAATATGGTAGGCTCTGTGTGCTACATATTCTGTTAGATTATACAGTAACGGTACTAATGCAGTATATTACAAACATATCTCAATTTACAGTTACAGCAGCAAACATCACACCAGGGATCGAACCAAATACTTACGCTGACATAGAACCCAAGTCTCCCCGATGTTCCACAGCCACTCATTACTAGGCATGACTTTGTAGGATTCTGGAAAAGATTAAAAGACAGAACCTGGAATATATTGAGGATGGAATATCCTCCTTCCCAACCCCCACCCAAAAACAATGAGTAAGAGAGAAAAAACTGTTAAAAATTGGCTTATCTACAGCAAAAAGCCTGTGTAAGTAAATATGTTACAAAAGTTAGAGGGTCTGTCATTTCAATAGGCCAACCTGAAGAAGATTTAAAAATGAATAAAAGACTTGCCTTGAATGACATAATATCACAATCGAAAGCTGTCTGCTTTGACTCCAGATATAATTTAAGTTGCTCAGCATAAGACTTGTAAAGTTCAATCTCCAACTCATGGTTAGGGTATGTATGGTCTAACATCTTGTATGTTTTGTAAAGGGTGTAGAATATTATTGGTTGGAGAAGGGAATTCCAAACAATGACCTCAGGAATACAAACTTCAATTCCCATCATCAACAAATCTATCCAGGCTAAAGTGAGTGTCCACAGATCACATAACATTTCTTCATTGAATGGTAAAGAGCGAAGAAATCATAGCTTAGAACATGATTAAAACCAGTTAGCCCAGCGCCCTATCAACTACAGTAAAAAGCTGCCCAGCACTTAGCTGCTGGCAATTCCTAAAAAGCCATTTCCTTGTTGAGGGTGCCAGTTAGAAGCAAAAGTATTCCTATCTGAGACTTATTTTAGGGAAAGTGAAACACGTCGCAAACTGACACTAACAGCAGGCCTTCTTAATACATAACTTGAAGCTGCACTTTGGAATGGAGATGAAAGTTCACTTCCTGATAAAACAATCCAGGTACAGATACTACAAACCTGGAATACTTGGGTTGCTTTATGAATAGTATCTTCCAAGGCCTGTAATATTCTGTCGCTGAAGATATTCTGAAAAGAAGAGAAACCACATAAAACTGACAGTTCACAACCAAATGATGCTATAAATAAGAATGCTTTCTGTTTGCTTGTTTGCTGACGTTGATTGTCTGGCTAATGAGTCTCTGAACAAGAAAGGTCATTAAAAATTTCAAAGATGGCAATTTTCAAAGAATTCACCATTTGGGAAATTAACTTGCGATTGCTAAAAAGACCAAGCACCCCCTTGAAAATAAGTCAGTACTGTGCAAGTAGGCTTGATGAGAATAGGGTTAAGGAGGCTTTAGTTTCATATCTCAATGACAGTGATTATATACATAATCCTGTCGAGACGTTTTGTGAGCAGGGTTGCGATAATATATATAGTCTATTGTGAAAGATAAACAGTT